>JAJPUD010004540.1:159194-178876 GCA_023553655.1 Myrmecobius fasciatus
AAAGAATTCACCGATCACCTCCAGAAAGAGACCCCAAAATTAAAACCTCAAGGAATATCGTGGCCAAATTTCAGGACTATCGCACCAAAGAAAAGATATTGCAAGTAGCTAGAAAGAAACAGCTCAAATACCGAGGAATTGTAATTAGAATTACAGCAGATCTGTCAGCTTCCACATTAAAGGATCGAAGGGCCTGGAATCAGATATTCGAAAGGCAAAAGACCTTGGATTACAGCCAAGAATAAGCTATCCAGCTAGAATGAGCATCATCTTCCAGGGAAGAAGATGGTCATTCAATGATACAGGAGAATTTCACCTATTTCTAATGAAAAGACCAGATCTGAACAAAAAATTTGACATCCAAATAGAGAACTCAAGAGAAGCATAAAACTCTTGAACTATATTTCTACTATAGGTATCCTTAAAGAATGGCAGTATAATTTGATTTTTCTTTGATAATAATGGAAAAGAAATTAGAGGTGGAAGAGATACCATACTGAAAAAGAAAAAGGGAAGAGGGGGAAAGGAGGCAAAATAAAGTAAAAATAAAGGAGGTAAAATAAGGCAAAATCTCATAAAGAGAAATAGAAGATCTAATATAATTGAGGGAAACAAGGGAGGGCGATGCGTATTGTGTAAACCTTACTCTCATTAGATTGGACTCTAAGAGAATATATCAGACACATTTGGCTTCAAAGAAAGGCCTGACCCTCCTTGTGGGAAGGTAGGAGGGAGGTGAGAAAAGGAAAGGGATAAACTAATAGAAGGATTAGGGGAAAGGTATAAAGGGGAGGGAGGGACTCTAAATGGAGGAGGATTATTGGTGGGAGGTGGTCATCAAGAGCAAAGTACTGGGGAGGGGGGAAGGGAGAGAGGGGAAAAGGAAGAGAAAATGATAACTCTGGGTAAATAAGATGGCAGGGAATACAGATATAGTTATTTTAACTGTGAATGTGAATGGGATGAACTCTCCCATAAAATGGAAGCGGGTAGCGGATTGGATTAAAAGCCAAAATCCTACAATATGTTGTTTACAAGAAACACATCTAAAGCATAGAGATACATACAGAGTGAAGGTAAGGGGCTGGAGCAGAATCTTCTATGCTTCAGGTGAATAAAGAGAAGCAGGGGTAGCAATCCTTATCTCAGATCAAGTAAAAATAAAAATAGATCTAATCAAAAGAGATAAGGAAGGAAAGTATATTTTACTAAAGGGTACCATAGAAAATGAAGCGGTATCAATACTAAACTTACATGTACCAAGTGGTATAGCATCCAAATTTCTAGAGGAGAAACTAACAGAGATGCAAGGAGAAAAAGACAGTAATACTATACTAGTGGGGGATCTCAACCTTGCTCTCTCAGAATTAGATAAATCAAATCACAAAATAAATAAGAAAAAAGTTAGGGAGGTAAACAAAAGGCTACAAAATTTAGGTATGGTAGATCTCTGGAGGAAATTGAATGGTGATAGAAGGGAGTATACTTTTTTCTCAGGGGTTCATGGAACTTATACAAAAATTGATCATGTGTTAGGGCATAAAAACCTCAAAATCAAATGCAGAAAAGCAGAAATAGTAAATGAATCCTTCTCAAATCATGATGCAATAAAACTCATATGTAATATAAGGCCAGGAGAAAATAGACCACAAGTTAATTGGAAATTAAGTAATCTAATCCTGAAGAATGAATGGGTGAAAGAGCAAATTATAGACACAATTGAAAATTTCATCCAGGAGAATGACAACAATGAGACAACATACCAAAATTTGTGGGACACGGCTAAAGCGGTTATAAGGGGTAATTTTTTATCTCTAGATGCTTACTTGCATAAAACAGAGAAAGAGAAGATCAATGAACTGGGCTTACAATTAAAAAAGCTAGAAAAAGACCAAATTAAAAACCCTAAATTAAATACCAAATTGGAAATTCTGAAAATTAAAGGGGAGATCAATAAAATTGAAAGTAAGAAAACTATTGAATTAATAAATAAAACTGAGAGTTGGTTTTATGAAAAAACCAACAAAATAGATAAGCCTTTAGTTAATTTGATTAGAAAAAGGAAAGAGGAAAATCAAATTGTTTGTCTCAAAAATGATAAGGGAGAACTTTCTTCCAATGAAGAGTAAATTAGAGTAATAATTAGGAGTTTCTTTGCCCAACTTTATGCCAATAAATTTGATAATGTAAATGAAATGGAGGAATATCTACAAAAATATAGATTGCCAAGGTTAAAAGAAGAGGAAATAAATTATTTAAATAGCCCTATTATGGAAAAAGAAATAGAACAAGCTATTAATCAACTCCCTAAGAAAAAAATCTCCAGGGCCAGATGGATTTACATGTGAATTTTATCAAACATTCAAAGAACAATTAATCCCAATACTATATAAACTATTTGAAAAAATAGGGAAAGAAGTTGTACTACCAAATTCCTTCTATGACACAGATATGGTGCTGATAGAGAAAGACAACTATAGACCCATTTCTCTAATGAATATTGATGCAAAAATTTTAAATAAGATTTTAGCAATGAGATTACAGAAAGTTATCCCTAGGATAATACACCATGACCAAGTAGGATTTATACCAGGAATGCAGGGCTGGTTCAATATTAGGAAAACTATTAGCATAATTAATTATATTAATAACAAAATTAAGAAAATCCATATGATTATCTCCATAGATGCAGAAAAAGCCTTTGATAAAATCCAACAATCATTCCTATCAAAAACACTGGAGAGTATAGGAATAAATGGGCTTTCCCTTAAAATGATTAGTAGTATCTATTAAAACCTTCAGTAAGCATCATATGTAATGGAGTCAAACTAGAACCATTCCCAATAAGATCAGGAGTGAAACAAGGCTGTCCACTGTCACCATTATTATTTAATATTGTCTTAGAAATGTTAGCTTTGGCAGTAAGAGAAGAAAAAGAGATTAAAGGAATTAGAGTAGGTAATGAGGAAACCAAATTATCACTCTTTGCAGATGATATGATGATATATGTAGAGAACCCTAAAGACGCAACTAAAAAATTACTAGAAACAATTCACAACTTTATTAAAGTTGCAGGATACAAAATAAATCCACATAAATCATCAGCATTTTTATACATTACCAATAAAGTTCAGCAGGAAGAGATACAAAAAGAAATTCCATTCAAAATAACTGTTGATAGTATAAAATATTTGGGAATTTATCTGCCAAGGGAAAGTCAGGAACTATATGAACTAAACTACAAAGCACTCTCCACTCAAATAAAATCATACCTAGTCAATTGGGAAAACTTAAAATGCTCATGGGTAAGCCAAGCGAATATAATAAAAATGACAATACTACCCAAACTAATTTACTTATTTAGTGCCATACCAATCAAACTCCCAAGAAATTATCTTATAGATCTAGAAAAAAATAGTAGCAAAATTCATTTGGAAGAACAAAAGGTCAAGAGTTTCAAGACAATTAATGAAAAAAAAAAGGCTGATGATGGTGGACTTTCTGTACCAGATCCAAAAGTATATTACAAAGCAGCGGTCATCAAAACCATTTGGTACTGGCTAAGAAATAGAGTAGTCGATCAGTGGCATAGGATAGAATCACAGGACAAACTAAGCAATAACTATAGCAATTTAGTCTTTGATAAACCAAAGACCTCAGCTTCTGGTATAAGTACTCACTATTTTACAAAATCCACTGGGAAAAACTGGAAACTAGTGTGGAAGAAATTAGGGCTTGACCCACATCTAACACCACATACCAAGATAAGATCTAAATGGGTTCATGATCTGGATATAAAGAGTGATACTATAAGTAAATTAGAGGAACGTAATATAGTATACCTCTCAGACCTATGGAGATGGAATAAATTTATGTCCAAAGAAGAACTGGATCTCCTAATTGAAAATCAGATAGATAACTTTGACTATATTAAGTTATAAAGTTTTTGTACAAACAAAACTAATGCAATTAAGATTAGGAAGGAAGCAATAAATTGGGAAATCTTCTTTACATTTAAGGGTTCTGATAAAGGTCTCATCTCTAAAATATATAGAGAATTGTCTCATATTTATAAAAATTCAAGCCATTCTCCAATCGATAAATGGTCAAAAGATATGAACAGACATTTTTCAGAGGATGAAATTAAAACTATTTGTAGTCATATGAAAAGGTGCTCCAAATCACTATTGATAAGAGAAATGCAAATCAAGACAACCCTGAGGTACCACTACACACCTGTCAGATTAGCTAAAATGACAGGAAAAGTTAATGATGAGTGTTGGAGGGAATTGGGAAGGCTGGGACATTGATGCATTTTTGGTGGAGCTGTGAACGGATCCAATCATTCTGGAGAGCAATTTGGAACTATGCTCAAAAAGTTATCAAACTGTGCATACCCTTTGACCCAGCAGCATTTATATTGAGCTTATATTGCAAAGAAATCATAAGGGAAGTAAAGGGCCCCACCTATGCAAGAATGTTTGTGGCAGCCCTTTTTGTAGTGGCTTGAAACTGGAAACTGAATAGATGCCCTTCAATTGTAGAATGGCTGAATAAATTATGGTATATGAATGTTATGGAATATTATTGTTCTGTAAGAAACGACCAGCAGGACGATTTCAGAGAGGCCTGGAGAGACTTGCATGAACTGATGCTGAGTGAAATGAGCAGAACCAGGAGATCATTATACATGGCAACAACAATAATATATGAAGATCAATTCTGATGGACATGGCTCTCTGCAACAATGAAATGTTTCAAACCACTTCCAATTGTTCACTAAAGAAAGCCATATACACCCAGAGAGAGGGATGTGAATTGCAGACCACAACGTAACATTCTTATTCTTTTGATTGATGTTTGCTTACATTGTGTTTCATTTATCTGATATGTCTTCTGTGTAGATACGATTTTTCTTGCACAACAATGATAAGTTTGGAAATATGTATACATATATTTGATTTTAACATAATTAACATATATTGGATATCCTGCCATCTAGGGGAGGGGTGGGGAGTTGGGGGGAAAAATCTGTAACAGAAAGCTATGTAAGGGTTAATGTTAAAAAATTACCCATACATATGTTTTGCAAATAAAATAAAATTAAAAAAAGATATGGCACTAAATAAGTAAATTAGTTTCGGTAGTATTGTCATTTTTATTATATTTGCTCAGCCTACCCATGAGCACTTGATGTTTTTCCAATTGACTAGGTCTGACTTTATTTCTGTGAAAAGTGTTTTATAGTTTAGTTCGTATAGTTTCTGACTTTTCCTTGGCAGATAGATTCTCAAATATTTTATACTATCAACAGTTATTTTGAATGGAATTTCTTTTTGTATCTCTTGCTACTGAACTCTGTTGGTAATATATAAAAATGCTGATGATTTATGTGGATTTATTTTGTATCCTCCAACTTTGCCTAAGTTGTGAATTGTTTCTAGTAGATTTTTAGTTGAGTCTCTAGGGTTCTGTAAGTATACCATCATATCGTCTGCAAAAAATGATAATTTGCTTTCCTCATTACCTACTCTAATTCCTTTAATCTCTTTTTTCTTCTCTTACTGCCAAAGCTAACATTTCTAATACAACAATAAATAGTAATGGCGACAGTGGGCAGTCTTGTTTCACTCCTGATCGTATTGGGAATGGTTCTAGTTTGTCTCCATTACATGTGATGCTTGCTGATGGTTTTAAGTTGATGCTACTAATCATTTTAAAGAAAAGCCTCACCCTACTTCGTTTAGCTATCAGCACCATATTTGTATGATAGAAGGAATTCAGTAGTATACCTTCTTTCCTTATTTTTTCAAATAGTTTATATAATTTTGGAATTAATTGTTCTTTGAATGTTTGGTGGAAATCACATGAAAATCCATCTGGCCCTTCAGATTTTTTCTTAGGGAGTTGATTAATAACTTGTTCTATTTTTTTTCTAAAATGGGGTTATTTAAATAATTTATTTCCTCTTCTCTTAATCTGGACAATCTATATTTTTGTAGATATTCCTCCATTTCATTGAGTTTATCAAATTTATTGGCATAAAGTTGGGCAAAGTAACTCCTAATTATTACTCTAATTTTCTCTTCATTGGAGGAAAGTTCTCCCTTATCATGTTTGAGACTAACAATTTGATTTTCCTCTTTCAAAAGGTTATTCTTTAGGAAGAAGAGCCAAAATTACATGGAATTTTCACTTGCAATCACATGTTCATGCACAAATCTCCTTCTAAATGTATAAAACTTATGCTTGAAATCACAAGGGATTATTGCAATAGCCTTTGATCTTCCTGCCTCAAGTTTCTCTCCTTATATTCTATTCTCCATTTAGCTGTCAAATTATCTTCCTAAAGCCAAGACTGACTCTGTCATCCTTTTTTTTCAGTCAACTCCAGTGGTTCCTTAACACCTCCAGTATCAAATATAAAATCTTCTGTTTTTTAAGGACTTCATGATCTTTCTCCTTTCCATCTTTTCGGTGTTTTTATACCCTGCTTACCACAATGTATTTCTCAATCTAGTGATACTGACTTGATCTTTCTTGCACAAGATATTCAAATATATCAACTCTGCAAAATGTTATTGGCTGTCCCCCATCTAAGTGAAGGAATTCTCTCCATTTCAGTCTTCTGACTTTCTTGACTTCAAGAAATACTGCCTTCTACAAGAAGCTTTTCATGATTCTGCTTAATGGTAATTCCTTCTCTCTGTGGTTATTTTCAAATTAATTTGTTTATAGTTTGTTTTTTAAAGAGTTGTTTGCATGTTATTTCACACTTTAGATCATGGACTGGTTCAGAGATGGATTTACTTTTTTGCCATTCACTGTCTCCAGAATTTAAAACAAGTCCTAGAATCTAATAGATAATTAGTATGTTTGCTATTTTACTACTTGGCTCTCCAACAGTATACTATATGCTATTTTATAACGTTAGCAAAATAAAAATTTGAAAACCATTGACCTAATCAGTCAATATTAATTGAGACATAGGTCAGTGGGTTATCATATATTTCCTATGATTAATTGTAGTACTGTATTTATTTGATTACTTGAATTATTAATCCTTCATCAAGAATAGAAAAGCAGGGATATTTGAAGTGATGGTAAGGAGATGACAAGTTGTTCCCTAACATATTTGAAGAGTTATCATATCCCTAATAGCTATCATTTATTTCTTTGTGTTTTTGCCAGTTGTCAGAAGCCTACTTTCAAATTGAACACAGATATAATTATTTCCATTTTATTGATAAGGAAAATGAATTAATGATCATTAAAGAGATTTACTCAAATTAGAAATAAATTCAATAAAAATACTATACCATAGTTTGAGTGTGGTCTCCATGCATGAAGAATGGAGCGGTTCAAAAGTCAATGGAATAAAGTAAATTGGTTGTCTCCCATCATTCTTCCACAATACCTCTTTCTGAGTATGAATTTTTCAAGTTATTCGTAGGCCTGAGTTGGTACTTAAGATGGGATCCTCATGAGTCTTTCAACCAATACATGATTCCAATAGCAAGACAGACTCAGGGCAACCAGAACCTCATTGTCTTCCTGAAAAAAGTACTAAAGAAGAACAGTTAAATACAAAGGAAAGGATAAGTGGATGGTATCAATTTTCTCTTGAAGGAAACATCCTCCTGGGTTCTAAGGAATGAATGTATTGAATGCTCTTTTTTTTTCTCATATAATATATGATGCTACATTTATAATACACATTAATAAAAATGATAGGTAACAGCTGAGGAAGAACAGAGTTTTCAGTTCTTTGTGCATTTATGTTAAAAGTGTTAACTAAAATATGTTCATTTCTTTAGGTAAATTCATTGCCTTTGAGGAGATATTTAAAATAGCAGTTTTTTTTTTAATATCAAAGGATCTCTCTCTCTTTCTCTCTCTGCATCTCCCGCTCTGTCTCTCTCTGTCTCTGTCTATCTGTCTATCTCTCTCCCCCTCTCATTTTATATCTCTCTTTGTCTCTGTCTCTCAACCATTCTGTTTCTTTGTGTCTCTCAATTTTTCCATAGTGTTAACCATGGTATACCATTAAATATATAACAGACTAACCGAAATGAAGCATATTTTACCTTTAATTACTTGTTTTTCCAATTTCTACATACACATATGTATGTCCATATAGTATATAGCTTATATGTATGTTTGGATTTTTGTATCTTTGAAAAAAAAAGATGCCTCTCCATGTGCTTTTTATGTAGATGCTAGATATATTGTGTATATAGGTGTACATGCTTATGCTTGTACATATGCATGTACAAAAGTCATATATTTGTTTATGTTGTTATATGTACACATATAAACATCCATTAAGCTCGTACTGGTTATATCAGTATTGTAAAGCTCTAGGGATTCCACTAAGAAAATACAATCCCTGCCCTCATGTCCTTACAATCTAATGAGGAAAAACAGTACACAAAAGGAAAATAGGGGGCAGCTCAGTGATGCAGTGGATAGAATACTAGCCCTGAAATCAGGAGTACCTGAGTTCAAATCTGGTCTCAGACACTTCACATTTCCTAGCTGTGTGACCCTGGGCAAGTCACTTAACCCCAATTGCCTCTGCAAAAACAAAACAATACAAACAAACAAAAAAGGAAATTAAAAAGAGAAAGGTGAAAAACCACTGAAGGTAGGTGCTTTGGGGTGGCAGGATCAAGGTGTGATTTTTGAGAAGTTGAAACCAAGAATAGCAGCTGATGTGAAATGAAGAGTTGGACGGGAGACTTAAAAAGGAGTTCATTACTCTACTCTTCAGCTCACCAATCAGAGGGGAGAGACAGTTAAGGGATCTGTGGAGGCATTAAGTTGTTGTTCAGTCCTTTTTGACTATGATTCTGTGGACCCTAGCACACCAATACTATCCATGATGTTTTCTTTGAAAAGATACTTCCCCATTTTCTTCTCCAAGATTAAGGCTAACATATATACTAAAGAGATTGTAAAAAAGGGAAAAGGACCCACATGTGCAAAAATGTTTATAACAGCTTTTTTTTTTCTTGTAGTGGCAAGGGGTTGGGAACTGAGTGGATGCCCATCAATTGGGGAATGACTGAATAAATTATAATATATAAATGTGAAATATTATCATTCTATAAGAAATGATCAGCAGGATGATTTCAGAGAGGCTTGGAGAGACTTACACGAACTGATACTAAGTAAAACTGAGTAGAACAGGATAACATTGTAGATAGCAACAACAATATTATCAATGATCAATTCTGACGGAAGTACCTCTTTTCAACAAACAAGATGATTTAGGCCAGTTCCCATGGTCTTATTCTGGAGAGAGCCCAGAGAGAGTACTGTGAAGACTGAGTGTGCATCATAATATAATATTTTCATTTTTTTATTTGCTTGCATTTTGTTTTCTCTCTCATTTTTTCCCTTTTTGATCTGATTTTTCTTGGGCAGAATGATAATTATGGAAATATATATGTATATATATTTCCATAATTATCATTCTGTCATAATTATCATCTATCATCAATCCAAAATATCATCCATAATTATCATATATATATATATACATATATATATATATAAATTGCACGTATTTAGCATATTTTGGATTACTTGCCCTATAGGGGAGAAGTGGGGGGAAGGGAAGGGAGAAAAAAATTTGGAATATAAGATTTTGCAAGAGTGAATGTTGAAAATTATGCATATGTGTTGAAAATAAAAAGCTTTAAAAAGAAGAGTAGGACAAACACACATACACACACACACACACATAAAACAAAAACAAAACCACCCACAACAAACCACCCAACTAAACAAAAAATATGTGGATCCTGCTATACAGAGAATGCAAGTGGCTTGACCAGGTTCACAAAGCTGGTCCATAGCAAAACGGGATTTATATTACCCAGTGATAATAAAATCAATTTTCTTTCCATATTGTCATGCAACATTAGTCACCATGGCAATAAAGGCTATAGAATGATTCTAAATTTCTAGGTAAATCTAATGAGAAATTAATCATAGTGAGAATTTTAGTCAGATCTGATTATTGGTGAGTAATTTGAATTCTCTAGATTTGTGCCTATCCTTCTGATTTTACCCATTAGGTTTATAATTAGAAAGCAGATGCTACAATGATTTTAAAACAAAGGATTGTAAAAGATTGGCTTTTATATATTTAAAATATTTAGGAAATTGTTTAGTAGATGAAAAGAGAAAAAAATATTTTGAGCCAAACGCAGCTTCAAAACTGTACATTTTTGCCAACTACCAACTATCCACCTTACTAAAGAGAAGAATTCAAATAGATATTCCAAAGAAATAAATAAGCTCTATATAGTTTCTTTTAACTCAAAAATGTGCTGGTTTTTACTCCAATAGACTTTATATTTTATTTTAAATAATTTCAAAGTGAATTTCCATTCTCACCTTGGGATTCAGGTATAGGTTAAATGGCAGGGTAAGATACAATGAGTTTAAAAGTATTTATGTGATCAATTCTCACATGAATCATTTGGAGATAATTATTTATTAGGAAATCTTTTAAATACATTCAAAGATTTTTCCTGCAAGAGAATTTTCTTCCATTATAATGGTGATTCAATTAAATTCACCAAAAACTTAATAAATTTGTACTATGTACAGAACATTGTACTAGGTGATAAAAGGAGGTAGAAAATTTTGATGAGACAAAATCCTTCTTCCTATGTCTTTTATAGCCTAAGAGGGAGTGGAGAAAATATAAAATTAATCATAACATTACAAGACAATTATATTAGAGAGTTGAATAACAAAGAGCTTTTTGAGGCCTGGAAAGAAGAAGGTTGTTATAAGGCAAAATAGTAAAGGTTTAATGAAAGCCACATTTAAATTGAGTTTATTCTTTCTCTTATTTTTTAAGTGATATATTAATTGTCCTAATTGCATGTAAAATAATTTTAAACATGTTTTAAAATTTTTTGAATTTGAAATTCTCTACCCTCCCTTCTCCCTAAGACAGCAAACAATGTAATAGAAGTTATATATGTGCAATTATGCAAAGCATATTTCTACATTAGTCATATTATAAAAGAAAATACAAACAAAAACAAAAAAAATGAAAGTGGAATGTTTTGATCTGCCTTCTGACTTCATTTTTTCATCTTGGAATTATGGGTGATCACTATATTGCTAAGAAGTGCTAAGTCATTCACAGCTGATTTTCAGACAATGTTGTTGTTACTATGTACAATGTTTTCCTGGAAATGCTTGATCCACTTTGTATCAACACATGTAAGTCTTTCCAGGTTTTTCTGAAACCCTTCTGCTCATCATTTCTCCTATTACAATAGTATTCAATCATGTTAACATATGACAATTTGGTCAGTATTTCCCAATTAAGGGAAATCTACTCAGTTGTCAAATCTTTGAAACCACAAATAGACCAGCTATAAATAACTTTGTATATGTAGGGCCTTTTCCTTTTCCTTTGTTTTAAATTGTTGCTTTGGGTTACAGATCTAGTAGTAGTATTTCTGAATCAAAAGATATTCACAATTTTATTGCTCTTTGGGCATAGTTCCAAATTACTCTCTACAATATGGATCAATTTACAACTCTACCAATAGTGCATCAGTATCCCCGTTTCCCCATATACCCTGCAATATTTATCATTTTTTCTGTCATATTAATCAATCTGATAGTTTGAGGTAATATCTCAGAATTTTTAAAATTTGCATTTCTTATATCTGTAGTAATTTAGAGCCTTTTTCTTATGATTATTGATAGCTTTGATGACTTCATCAAAAAAGTGCCTGTTCATATCTTTTGACCATTTATCAATTGGAGAATGGCTTTTATTCTTATAAATTTGACTTAGTTCTCTATGTTTCAGAAATGAGGCCTTTGTCAGAGACACTGTAAAAATGTTTTCCTCAGCTTTCTGCTTTCCTTTTAATCTTGGTGGTATTAATTTTATTTGTACAAAACTTCTCAAATTTAATATATCAAAATTAAACTTTTTATACCCCATAATCCTCTGTCTCTTGCTTTGTTACAAAATCTTCTCTTATACATAGATCTGACAGGTAAACTGTTTCATGCTCCCACTCTTTTGCCCAGAGTATCACCTTTGTGTCTAAATCAAATACCCATTTAATTTTATCTTGCTATAGGATGTCAGATGTTGGTCTATACCTAGGTCACAAAGCAATCCAATTGAATCAACATTTTTAAATTGTCTACTGTGAGTCAGGTATTGTGATAAGTATTGAGGAAACAAAAACAACAACAACAATCCCTGCTCTTAAGAAGCTTAAAGTCTTAAGGAAAAGATAACATAAAAGGAGGCTAGAAAGTAGGCTGAGTTCCCTGTGTACTCAGTTTAGGGAAATCTTATTCCATGGGATGGATGCAAATTGGAGCTGCAAATTAGAAAGAGCTGTGTGCAGTTTCTACCTTCTTTAATGGAAGGTACTGGGAGGGTTTGTTTGTTTTGTCCTCTAATCAGAAGGGAGAGTAGGCTGAAGGAAGTCTAGTCAAGGAAGGTTTGAATTAGCAGGCTGATAGTGAGATTAGAAGTGATGAGCTTATCTTGAGAGGGCTATCATCTTGCTACATGAAGTTGAAACCAGGCAGAACAACAGATGCAGACTGGAATGGTATAAGACAATCCTATATAACAGGACTGTGATATGAAATCAGTGTCTTATCTCCAAGCCCAGTACAATTCAACATTACTGTTGTGCTATAGATAATCTTGCATTAGAAGATTCCCTTGCCCTAAACATTCCAGGATTTTTAAGTGAATGCAGGGAAGACTTTCTAGCATTTTCCAAAACAAATTACAGCTTTCATAAGCCACAATAAGGATTCTTCATTTTGTAATTTCTTCTCACTAAGTTTAACCTTGTATATAGGCTGGAAAAATTGAGTTAGTCAGGCAAACCCCTATCTAAAATTTGATCTCATAAACCTTTTTATTCTACTCTATAGTTATTCTGCCCTTCCAATGTGTGAGTTAGTTTAACCTCAAAGTCTAGAATCCATCAAAATCATGCATTTTTTATATTCTACAACTTTGGAGCAAACTATAATTTAATAATAGGATTGCATTAGTTGACCTCACTTACATGTGGCACCTTTAAATTGTTACTTTACTTTTTTCAGTATTTAATTGTATAATCCTAAACTCTAGGATAGTTCAAGGGTATGTTTGTATATTTGCTTATTAAATACTAAAATTACAACCTTAACTCAAGTCCCAATCCAAGCTTATTCTAAATAGCTGTTACACATATCACTCTATATAAAGCCCTTAACTTCCTAAACTAAGTATTAAAATTATTAGTCATTTAATCAATTACCCAGAAAACACAGATAAATATTTCTTTTGTGAAAATATTCACAGCCAAAATCAGCTCAAATACTCATCATAATGGACATATGATTTCTTTTCACTTGTGAAAGTCTCTTTATTAGAGTCTTCTTTGCAAAACAAAGATTACAACAGTTTTATAAAGAAAGATCTAGCCTTCATTTTTCTCTGTTCTCTCTGAATCTTTCCATACATGACAGAAAAAAATTTTCTTCAATTTTTTGTCTTGTTTTTTCAAATTCTATTTGAAAATATCTATCTATAAATTCTATTTATAATACTTTTTCTGTGCTCACTCCTTTAAAAATTAAATTATCTTTTTAATTTTTTTAATAAAATAACAGTTAAGATAGTTTTAACAGGAAGGAATTTTCTCCACATCTTTCTCTTTTGTATTTTCCACATACTTTATTAATCTTCATATGCAGCATTAAAAACCCTTTTTCCTTCCATCCTCACCACCACTCGTACTCTCTGATAACTCAAGAAGAACCTTATGGTTATGTTGCATACATCCTGGATTCTACACTTGAAAAACTAACAATTTATACAGTTTCTAAACAAGAATCTTTTGAAACAGGTTTTATATATCATTGTGATAAAGGACCTGTTATGTCATTACTCGTCTACCCAGAATGGACATCATTTTAGTACATTGTCATTATGAGTTTTTGCCTATATGTCAAATGTCTAATGTCAAAAAGATTAGTTGATAAAGTCTTTACATACTAAACTTCTCTAAATTTGACTAGGCTAGTGTTATTATAGTTTATTTTTGAGCCTGAATTAAAAAAACTTTTATATCTTCCTAAGACCTGCCAAAACTAATGATCAGTTGGCATATTTATGTAATCAGATTGAAACAGCATGAAGACTGTGGAATTAAAATAAAAGGAACCAGAATCATTCTTGGGAAGATCAATATTTAAGAATCTCAATCAGATCATCAGTAAAATGAAGAGAGAATTGTAAGATAAGGTTGCTTTCATATCTTATGCTTTGATCTTTTGTCTGTCATTATCATTAATTAACCAAACAATAATAAAAAATTTATTCATCACCTAATATGTGCCAGATAAAGGAGATGAAAAGAGAATGGTGAAGCAGTCACTGCTCTCTGGGAATTTTACAATTTGAAATTAGCTTCCATCAACTCTATAAATCTTGTATCTCCCTAGTTATTTATAATATTTCCTCCAATTGAATGTAAGCTCCTTGAGGGCAGGAAATATTTGTGCCTTTCTTGATAGCATCAGGACTTAGAGCAGTATTTAAAATATATTTAAAATAAAATTTAAAGTAAAAATTCAATTCTAGTGAATGCTTGTTGAGTGATTGATGGGAGCAAAACTTAGATGCATAATATAATATTGAATTATCTGCTAAAGGATTAGGAAAAGCATTGTTTGGAATTTACAATTTGTGCTCATCACTGAAGGAAGTTACAGACTTTAAAGGGAGAATGCTAAACAGAATAAAGAGCTGGCTTCATCGACTTAAATCTTCCCTTTTGGAAATTCCCTCCTCTCTGTTCTGATGTTTTCTATATGTATTCTATCCCTTCTATCTTCTGTCTAACAGAGAAAGAACAGGCCTTCAGCCTGTGCACTATCATCAGTCCTTTTTACTTCTCATTTTTCCTTTTAAAATAAAATTAGGGTTCTACTCTGCTGACAGAAACTTGTTAGTGATTTAAACATTTCCTAATCCCTCAAAATACTTACATGGACTCTTCCAGACTTAAAATGCTCCTAGAGACAAATTCAAAAAGCTAGAGATAATAAACAAAAGTTTGCTTCCCCTGGCTGATTGGAAAGAAAAAAATATCTGTGAGAAAAGAGAGGAAATGGGCCTTTGAGGGCTTTTTGAATTACACCAACCACAAAGGCCCATTGCTCCTCCAATATGTATTATGGATATTCTGTATATTTTCAAAATTTTAAATAATTGAAGGCTAAATTCAAAAAATTGTCCTTTTTATTTGAAACTTTTATCTTCTTAATATCATCATTATCATTCTTATCCTCATCAAATAACAGTTAGGTTCTTTCAATGTATAAGGAAATGAAAATTTAAACAAAACAAGCAGTTACTTTTTACATGGGAAAACATAGCTATGTTTAAACATAAGGCTCAATGTTTCTTTTAAAGACAAATGTAGAACACTGAGACACAGCAATATTGTTCTTTTTTTTAAGGTTTTTATTTGTATAACATATGTATGGGTGGTTCCCCAACTTTGATCTTTACAAAGCTTTCCAATACAAATTTTACCCCCAGTCCCCTCCCCTCCCCCAGATGGCAGGAAGTCCACTACATGTTAATAATGTTGAAATGCTTGAGAAGTTATGCAAGAAAAATCCTATCTACAAGAAAAAAAAAGAATCAGAGAAAGGTAACAGAATGCAAGCAAATGACAATAGAGATCATGAAAATGTTACGTTGTGGTCCATATTTAATGTCCCTCTTTCTGGGTGTATATGGTTTTCTTCAGTGAACAAATGGAACTGGTTTGAGACAATTCTTTATTGCAGAGAGCCATGTCCATCAGGATTGATCATCATGTAATACTGTTGTTGCTGTGTATGATGATCTCCTGGTTCTGCTCGTTTCACTCAGCATCAGTTCATGCAAGTCCCTCCAGGCCTCTCTGAAATCGTCCTGCTGGTCATTTCTTACACAGCAATAATATTCCATAACATTCATATACCATAATTTATTCAGCCACTCTCCAATTGATGGGCATCCCTTCAGTTTCCAGTTTCTAGCCACTACAAAAAGGGCTGCCACAAACATTCTTGCACATTGGGTCCCTTTCCCTCCTCTAAGATCTCTTTGGGATATAGGCCCAGTAGAAACACTGCTGGGTCAAAGGGTATGCACAGTTTGACAACTTTTTGAGCATAGCTCCAAATTGCTCTCCAGAATGGTTGGATCCGTTCACAGTTCCACCAACAATGTATTAGTGTCCCAGCCCTCCCACATCCCCTCCAACATTCATCGTTATCTTTTCCTGTCATTTTAGCCAATCTGACAGGTGTGTAGTGGTATCTCAGAGTTGTCTTAATTTGCATTTCTCTGATCAATAGTGATTTGGAGCAACTTTCCATATGACTAGAGATGGTTTTAATTTCATCATCTGAAAATTGTCTGTTCATATCCTTGACCACGTATCTATTGAAGAGTGGCTTGAATTCTTATATATATGAGACAATTCTCTATATATTTTAGAGATGAGGCCTTTATCACAACCATTAAATGTAAAGATGATTTCCCATTTAGATGCTTCCCTTCTAATCTTGTCTGCATTTGTTTTGTTTGTACAGAAACTTTTTAACTTAATATAGTCAAAATTATCCATCTGGTGTTCAATTAGGAGTTCCAAGTCTTCTTTGGACATAAATTTGTTCCACCTCCACAGGTCTGAGAGATAAACTATATTACGTTCCTCTAATTTGCTTACAAAGTCCCTCTTTATATCTAGATCATGAACCCATTTAGATCTTATCTTGGTATGTGGTGTTAGGTATTGGTCAAGCCCTAATTTCTTCCACACTAGTTTCCAATTTTCCCAGCAGTTTTTGCGAAATAGAAAGTATTTATCCCAAAAGCTGTGGTCTTTGGGTTTATCGAACACTAGATTGTTAAGGTTAATGCCTAGGTTGTCCTGATAACCTATCCTGTGCCACTGATCCACTGCTCTATTTCTTATCCAGTACCAAACGTTTTTGATGACCGCTGCTTTATAATATAGTTTTAGATCTGGTACAGCAAGGCCACATTCATTAGCCTTTTTTTTTCATTAATCCCCTTGAAATACTTGATCTTTTGTTCTTCCAAATGAACTTTGCTACTATTTTTTCTAGATCTGTAAAATAATTTCTTGGGAGTTTGATTGGTATAGCACTAAATAAGTAGATTAGTTTGGGTAGTATTGTCATTTTTATTATGTTCGCTCTGCCTACCCATGAGCACTTAATATTTCTCCAATTGATTAGGTCTGATTTTATTTGTGTGGAAAGTGTTTTGTAATTTAGTTCGTATAGTTTCTGACTTTTCCTTGGCAGATAGATTCTCAAATATTTTATCCTATCATCTGCTATTTGGAATGGAATTTCTTTTTGTATCTCCTGCTGCTGAACTTTGTTTGTAATATATAAAAATGCTGATGATGTATGTGGATTTATTTTGAATCCTGCAACTTTGCTAAAGTTGTGAATTGTTTCTAGTAGTTTTTTAGGTGAATCTCTAGGGTTCTCTAAGTATACCATCATGTCATCTGCAAAGAGTGATAATTTGGTTTCTTCATTACCTACTCTGATTCCTTTTATCTCTTTTTCTTCTCTTATTGCTAAAGCTAACATTTCTAATACAATATTAAATAGTAATGGTGACAGTGGGCAGCCTTGTTTCACTCCTGATCTTATTGGGAATGGTTTTAGTTTGTCTCCATTACATATGATGCTTGCTGATGGTTTTAAATAGATGCTACTGATCGTTTTAAGGAAAAGCCCATTTATTCCTATACTCTCTAGTGTTTTTAATAGGAAAGGGTGTTGTATTTTGTCAAAGGCTTTTTCTGCATCTATTGAGATAATCATATGGTTTTTGTTAATTTGGTTATTAATATAATTAATTATGCTGATAGTTTTCCTAATATTGACCCAGCCCTGCATCCCTGGTATAAATCCTACTTGGTCATAGTGTACTATCCTGGGGATGACTTTCTGTAATCTCATTGCTAAAATCTTATTTAAAATTTTTGCATCAATATTCATTAGGGAAATTGATCTATAGTTTTCTTTCTCTGTTTTTACCCTACCTGGTTTAGCTATCAGCACCATATCGGTCTCATAGAAGGATTCTGGCAGTATACCTTCTGTCCCTAATTTCTCAAATAGTTTGTGTAGTATTGGAATTAATTGTTCTTTGAATGTTTGGTAGAATTCACATGTAAATCCATCTGGCCCTGGAGATTTTTTCTTAGGGAGTTGGTTAATGGCTTGTTCTATTTCTTTTTCTAATATGGGACTATTTAAATAATTTATATCCTCTTCTGTTAACCTCGGCAATCTATATTTTTGTAGATATTCCTCCATTTCATTCAGATTTTCAAACTTACTGGCATAAAGTTGGACAAAGTAACTCCTAATTATTGCTTTAATTTCCCCTTCATTGGAGGAAAGTTCTCCCTTATCATTCTTGAGACTAACAATTTGATTTTCCTCTTTCTTTTTCTTAGCAAATTAACTAAAGGCTTATCTATTTTGCTGGTTTTTTCATAGAACCAACTCTTTGTTTTATTTATTAACTCAATAGTTTTCTTATTTTCGATTTTATTAATTTCTCCTTTTACTTTTAGAATTTCCAATTTGGTATTTAATTGAGGGTTTTAATTTGTTCTTTTTCTATTTTTTTTAATAATAAGCCCAATTCATTGATCTTTTCTTTCTCTATTTTATGCAAGTAAGCATCTAGAGATATAAAATTGCCCCTTAAAACCGCTTTGGCCGTATCCCACAAATTTTGGTATGTTGTCTCCTTATTGTCATTCTCCTGGATGAAATTATTGATTGTGTCTACGATTTGCTCTTTCACCCATTCATTCTTCAGGATTAGATTATTTAATTTCCAATTACCTTTTGGTTTTTTTCTCCTGGCCTTATATTGCATGTGATTTTTATTGCATCATGATCTGAAAAGGATGCATTTACTATTTCTGCCTTTCTGCATTTGATTTTAAGGTTTTTATGCCCTAATACATGGTCAATTTTTGTATAGGTTCCATGGACTGCTGAGAAAAAAGTAAACTCTCTACTGTCTCCATTCAACTTTCTCCATAGATCTATCATACCTAACTTTTCTAACAATTGGTTTATCTCCCTAGTTTCTTTCTTGTTTATTTTGTAGTTTGATTTATCTAATTCTGAGAGAGCAAGGTTGAGATCCCCCACTAGTATCGTTTGGCTGTCTATTTCTTCTTGCATCTCTCTTAATTTCTTCCCTAGGAATTTGCGTGCTATTGCACTTGGTGCATATATATTTAGTATAGATATTGCTACATTATCTATGGTACCCTTTAATAAAATATAGTTTCCTTCCTTATCTCTTTTGATTAGATCTATCTTGGCTTTTACTTGATTTGAGATAAGAATTGCTACCCCTGCTTTTTTTTGTTCACCTGAAGCATAATAGGTCCTGCTCCAGCCTTTTACCTTCATCCTATATGTGTCACTATGTTTTAGATGTGTTTCTTGTAGACAACATATTGTGGGATTCTGGTTTTTAATCCAGTCTGATATCCGCTTCCGCTTTATGGGAGAGTTCATCCCATTCACATTCACAGTTA
>JAJPUD010004540.1:179635-193114 GCA_023553655.1 Myrmecobius fasciatus
TGCATGTGATTTTTATTGCATCATGATCTGAAAAGGATGCATTTACTCTTTCTGCCTTTCTGCATTTGATTTTAAGGTTTTTATGCCCTAATACATGGTCAATTTTTGTATAGGTTCCATGGACTGCTGAGAAAAAAGTAAACTCTCTACTGTCTCCATTCAACTTTCTCCATAGATCTATCATACCTAACTTTTCTAACAATTGGTTTATCTCCCTAGTTTCTTTCTTGTTTATTTTGTAGTTTGATTTATCTAATTCTGAGAGAGCAAGGTTGAGATCCCCCACTAGTATCGTTTGGCTGTCTATTTCTTCTTGCATCTCTCTTAATTTCTTCCCTAGGAATTTGCGTGCTATTGCACTTGGTGCATATATATTTAGTATAGATATTGCTACATTATCTATGGTACCCTTTAATAAAATATAGTTTCCTTCCTTATCTCTTTTGATTAGATCTATCTTGGCTTTTACTTGATTTGAGATAAGAATTGCTACCCCTGCTTTTTTTTGTTCACCTGAAGCATAATAGGTCCTGCTCCAGCCTTTTACCTTCATCCTATATGTGTCACTATGTTTTAGATGTGTTTCTTGTAGACAACATATTGTGGGATTCTGGTTTTTAATCCAGTCTGATATCCGCTTCCGCTTTATGGGAGAGTTCATCCCATTCACATTCACAGATAGAATAACTAATTCTTTATTTCCTGCCATCTTATTTACCCAAGTTATGTTTTCCCCTTTCCCCTTTCTCATTTCCCCCCACCTCAGTACTTTGCTTTTGATGACCCCTCCCCCAAACAATACTCCCCTTTCCTTTCCCCTTTCTCCCTTCCCCCCTCCTCAGTACTTTGCTTTTGATGACCCTCTCCCCCACACAATACTCTACCCTTTAGCTCCCCTCCCCCTGTTTTTATTCCTTTTCCCTGATTCTTCTATTTTCCCTTCTATTAATTTGTCCCTTACTTTTCCTCCTTTCCCTCCCATTTCCCTCTAGCAACAGACAAGTTTCTATGTGAAATCGAATGTCTGATATACACTTTTAGAGCCCAACCTGATGAGAGTAAGATTTACACAGTGTTCATCTCCCTCCCCTCTTTCTCTCAATTATATTAGGTTTTCTTTGCCTCTTCAAGTGATTTTACCTTGTTTTTACCTCCTTTTTTTTTAGATCTTATTTTACCACCTTTTCCCTCTTTTCCCCAGTATGACAACCTTTTCCCCTCTAGTTCTCTTTTTCATATTATCAAAGTAATATTTAGTTAATTATACCCCCAAACTTTGAGTATCCCCCTAGTAAAAATAAAGTTCTCAAGAGTCCTTTCCTTTTTACCTTTTTATGCAACTCTTGAGTTCTGTGTTTGGGTGTCCAATTTTGTGTTCAGATCCGGTCTTTTCATTAGAAATAGGTGAAATTCACCTATATCATTGAATGACCATCTTCTTCCCTGGAGGATAATGCTCATTCTAGCTGGATAGGTTATTCTTGGCTGTAATCCAAGTTCCTTTGCCCTTCGGAATATTTGGTTCCAAGCCCTTAGATCCTTCAGTGTGGAAGCTGACAGATCCTGACAGATTCTAATTATTGATCCTCGGTATTTGAATTGTTTCTTTCTAGCTGCTAGCAGAATCTGTTCCTTGGTGCTATAGTCCTGAAATTTAGCCACGATATTTCTTGGGGTTTTAATTTTGGGGTCTCTTTCAGGAGGTGATCGGTGAATTCTTTCAGTGGTGATTTTGCCCTTTGATTCTACAATCTCAGGGCAGTTTTCTTTCAGGATTTCCTGGAAGATACTGTTTAGATTCTTTTTTTGATCATGGCTTTCAGGAAGTCCAATAATCCTTAGATTGTCTCTCCTATATCTCTTTTCCAAGTCAGTTGTTTTTCCTAGGAGATATTTCATATTTTCTTCTAATTTTTCATTTTTTTGTTTTTGTTTGACTGATTCTTCAAGTCTTAGTGAGTCATTCACTTGGATTTGTTCAATTCTTATTTTTAAAGTGTTGTTTTCTTCAGTTACCTTTTTAAGTTCCTTTTGTAACTGGCCAATTTGTTCACTGCACTCTTTTTCCACTTCACTAATTTTATTTTTTAATAAATTGGTGTTTTTTTCATATCTCTTTTGCAGAGTATCATATCCTTCTTGCAAGATACTGTATCCTTCTTGCACTGATTTCAGTTTATTTTCCCATTTATCCTCCAGCTCTCTTTTGAGGTTCTTTATGCAGTCTTCCAGAAAGGCCTTTTGAAACGGGACCAGTGATGGTCCTTGCTGTTTTTTTCTGGATTTTTGTCTAAAGAAACCTCTGACTCTGGGGTCGTTTCTTTGCCTTGATAAAAGCTGTCTATGGTGAGAGCTCTCTTTTGCTTCTTCATCATTTTTTTTTTTTTAGACAGAGTGGATATCTCTTTAAGGTAGGGGGAAAAAAAAACCTCGGCTGAAGACGCTTTGCCCTGGGGCACTTCGGCGAGTTGACTTAAGGTGCTGGGCCAGTGGGGGCTAGGACTAAAACCGAATTACTCCTTAAATAAGTCAAGTCTGCCAGAACACCTGTCCCCAATCAGGGCAGACTGTCCCGAGTGCCTCAGATAAACTCCAGATGTTTGGAATTTGGAGTTTGGAGTTTGGAATTTCTTCCACGATGAGCTGAGCTGAGTCCCACTCTCACTTCCGGCCTGCACAGGGGTCGTCTATTTATCTCTCTGTCCCAGTCCGACTAACCTGATATGAAGTTGTCCAGAGAGCCGTGCCCAAATATTTCTGAGTTTGTTGACTTGAAGATCAGTTCAGAGGCTTATTTTATTGTTGATTTCAGAGAAGATCGGAGGAGAGGCAGAAAGTCACCTTTTCACTCCGCCATCTTGGCTCCGCCCCCCCTATATTAAGTTCTAAAAACAAAAGTTACATTGTATAAATGTCATCAGGAACCCAATGGAGAATATATAGCATTATCCAAAGTTGGCATATTAGTTGAGTTACAATTTTAGTGAAAGCCTTTTTTAATTTGCCAGTATTTGTTGCAAGAAAATTAGATTCTTTATTTGGCTTTAAATTAAGTTTCTATTTTTAAATGCCAACCTGCATCAACATTGAAAAGAATTACAATATCCTTATTTAAGTCACTGGCAAACATAAATAGAAAATGAGACTTTAAGTAGGAAGAACTCTGGGAAAACTTACTATACTTACGTTGTTGACTAAGTCTTGGGATAGGGCTTCTATACAATTGAAAACAAGTATATGGAGAAATATGAAAAGTATTTTAATTTAAATCATATAAATCCATATAAATGTGGAAAATGATAGAGTGGGAGAAAATAAGAAAGTATAATAACACACACTTGATAAAATACAGGGACCTAAGGTAAGAGAAAAGAATAAGAATTCAGACATTTTTGTTGGACCAGTCTTTACCTTGACATTTAGTTTAAACCATATTTTTAACAAAAATTCTCTCCATTATTGTTCTGAAAAATTAATTCTGTTTCTATTTGATGTCAAGTCATAAATGAAAGGAATCGGGCATTACTGGGAGATTAATAAAGATTTCTGATAGAAGATAGAATTCAAACTGGGACTGAAAGTTTCCAGGGGGGGGCCACAAGGTCCCTCAACACTGGTGGTAGAACTTAAAAGTGGACTCCAAGTTGCATACATTTCTGTAGAGGGCCACAGATAGTGGGGGAACTTTGGGTGAGGTATAAGACCCATCAGCCCAGAGTGAACCTGCTGATGATATCTGGTCCAGCTCCCCATCTCCCTTAAGGGCTCTCACCCTTCCTGAGAAGTCAGGGGGAGGGGCATGACCACCTGTGTTCTACTTGAATCAAAGGATACTTACAGTAAAGAGAGATGCTTATAGTTAGCACTTGCAGTGTGCTGTGGTGATGTAACATGGCACATGCTCAGTGAGCTGTAGTGAAGCACTTGTATTAAAGTATTTAAGGGCTGAGAGGACTTGAAATAAACGGACTCTATCTTTGACTATCCAGGTGAGTCTCAGCCTCATCATTCCTTCCAAGGACTCTGGCTGGTCCTGAGATCCTCCAGAAAGATAGTATAAATGGTATATTTTGGCACCCCAGCATGGGGCTCTAGAATGAATGGTACATTTGGGCAACCCAATTTGGGGGGCTCTAGAAAGTGCACTACATTTTGGCGCCCAATGTGGGGCTCTAGAACGCATGTTACATTTTGGCACCTCAACTTCGGGACTCTAGATAACATACTACACATTTTAACATTGTACATGTATCTATCAGGAGACTTATGGAGACTTCTGATCTTTTCCCTCACTCATCTACTTGAATCTCTAAGGCTTTTCCTCTATAGATACTATCTCTCATAGTGACATCTCCAAATTAAGGCTAATACTGAATTTAAGCAAAAGTAATTGAGATGTCCTCTTAAGGTACTAAACCTTTGGAATCTGAGTTTTGGAGAAATGTAGTAAAGTCAACCCAACACTAACAATGATGTGATAGAAAAATTTTGAAATATCTTTAATTAGTTTGAAAAAAAATCAGTTAGGGAATAAATTTTATATTATATATCAGGCACTTTAATAAGTAATGTGTATTTGGGGCAGCTAGGTGGCGCAGTGGATAGAACACCAGCCCTGAAGTCAGGAGGACCTGAGTTCAAATCTGGTCTCAGACACGTAACAGCTGTGTGACCCTGGGCAAGTCACTTAACCCCAATTGCCTCAGCAAAAAAAAAAAAAAAAAAAAAAAAAAGTAATGTGTATTCAAAGAAAGGGTAAGATTACAAGGAGCTATCAAGTAGCTCATATTCAAATGAGGAAGACAACATAAAAACAAGATACAGTAGAAATAATCAACAGGGAAGGCACTAGAATTAAGAGAGCTGGGAAAGGTTTCCTGAAAAATATAAGATTTTAGTGGGGATTTAAAGGAAGCCACAGGGCAGAATTGAGGATGGAGAACGTCCCAAAAAAGACGGATAACCATAGAGTTTGGAGCTGAAATGTATTCTTCAAGGAACAACCAGGAACAGTGTCACTGTGGGGGTGAAGGTGAGAGGAAGTAAAGTCTGAGATAGTTGGAAAGGTTGGGGTTGAAGCAGGTATGAAGGTCTTTAAAAACAAAGAAAAAAATTTTTATGTTTAATATTGAAGGTTGGAAAACATTAAAGTTTTTAATTAAAAACAGAAATGATATAGTTAAACTTATTTTGTAAAAAGATCTCTCTGAAAGCAAAGTCTATAAGATGCTAGAAGGGAGAGAGATTTGTGGCAGGGACAACAACCAATTATTATTTATTGCAATAATCCACGTGTAAGATGATGAGGGCCCATATCAAGGTTGCAGAAAAGAGTAGACAAATGTGAGAAATGTTATGAAAGTAAAATTTTTAGAATGTGGCAACAGATTGATACACAGGCTGATAATGAAAATGAGGAGTTGAAATCACAAGTCTGGATAAATAAGAGGATGACATTACCCTTAGCAACTTTAGACAAATTTTCCAGGCAACTAAGAAATTATATTAAATTTTGTTTTAAGCACTGAGTTGCTAAAAACTTGGCATACAAAAAGGCAAAATAAAATCTCTTCCCTTAAAGAGTTTACAACCTAATGGGAGAGACAACTTGCAAATAAATACATACAAAGCAAGGTATTAATAGTGTAAATAGAATATAATTATGAGAAGGAAGGCATTAGAATTAAGAGCCTTTGGGGAAGGTTTCTTGAAGAAAGTGGAACTTTAGCTAAGATTAAAAGAATCCAGGGACATCAATGATCAGAGGAGAGGAGGGTAAGCATTCCAGGAATAGAGGACAACCAAAGAAAATACCCAGAACCAAAAGATGCAATATCTTGTTAGGGGAAGAGCCAGGTTACCAGAGTCACTAAATCAGAGTATATGTTAGATGGGAAGGTGTAAGAATATTCTAAAAGTAGGAAGGTGCTTGATTATGAAGAGGTTTGAAAGACAACCATTTTATTATTTGATTATAGAAGAAATAGGAAGCTAATGAAATTTACTGAGTGAAAGGGAGTGACAAGATTGGACCTTTAGGAATGCTTTAGGAATATCATATTAGTGACTGAATGGAGGATGGATTCAAGTGGGGAGAAATTTAAGTCAGACAGAACAAGCATCAGGCTGTTGCAATGTATTATCCAGATATGAGGTGATGATGATCTGTATTAGGATGGTGCCAATGTCAGAGAAAAGTAGGGATGTATTCAAGAGATGTTGCAAAGGAGAAATTGGAAGCCTTTGGCAATTAGGGAAAGGTGGAGATGGTGAGTAATTCGGGATGAGTCCTATATTGTGAGTTTGAGGGACTGGAAGAATGATTTTGCTCTTTGCAGTAAAGACAAGGGGCTTGGAGGTTTAGAGGGAAAGATTAGCTCTGTTTTTGGACATAAGGAGACTGAGATGTCTACTGGACATCTAGTTGAAGACATCTAAAATAATTAGAGATGTAAGACTGGAGCTCAGCAGAAAGTTTGGAGCAGGAGAGGTAGATTTGAGAATCATTAGCATAGAAATGATAATTAATCAGTGAGAATTAATGAGATCATCAAAGTATTATAAAGGGAGAAGAGAAGACAGCTCAGAAAAGAAACCTGAGGGTCATCTATGGTTAGTGAGCGTAATCTGGAAGAGGATGTAACAAAGGAGTGGTGAGATAGCTAGAAAGAGAATTAGAAGAAAATGGTGTGCTTAACTCCTCTATTTAATTTAGCCTGTCAGTTAAGGGCATACTCATGACTCATGGAATATTCCCTTTCTCCTAGTTAATTGTAAGTTTCATTGGGGAACTTGTCCTTTCCATTGTTAAATTGGTAAAATCCCTTTCCTTGCTAGCTATTTGCTCTCCCACATCTATTTCATATTTATCATTGCTGGTATCTATTATACTTGTTAATTTTTTGCCTGTAACCTTTTCTTCTAAATAAGGTTAACTTTTGGCAAAGAGAATGTCCAGAGTGAATTCTTCAAATAACTGAATACCAACATTTGGTGCCTACATTAATCATCATTTGGTGCTGATCACTAAACATATAATTTGGTGCTCCAAACCCTCTGGCCCTCTCCTTGATGAAAGGAAGAATTGCATACCCAAATATTTTTGTTTTACTCCTCAACTAAGTTGGGGTATAACTGGGAACCAAGCAATATCTCAGAGTATACATTATTCGGCAAAAATTGCTGGGAAAATTGGAAAGTAGTGTAGAAGAAATTAGGGCTTGACCCACACCTAACAACGCACACCAAGATAAGATATAAATGGGTTCATGATCTAGGTATAAAGAGTGATATTGTAAGCAAATTAGAGGAACGTAGTATAGTTTACCTCTCAGACCTGTGGAGATGGAATAAATTTATGTCCAAAGAAGATCTGGAACTCTTAATTGAACACCAAATAGATAATTTTGATTATATTAAGTTAAAAAGTTTCTGTACAAATAAAACTAATGCAGACAAGATCAGGAGGGAATCATCAAATTGGGAAATCATCTTTACATTTAAGGGTTCTGATAAAGGCCTCATTTCTAAAATATATAGAGAATTGTCTTATATATATATATATATATATAAGAATTCAAGCCACTCTTTAATAGATAAGTGGTCAAGGGATATGAACAGACAATTTTCAGATGATGAAATTAAAACCATCTCTAGTCATATGGAAAGTTGCTCCAAATCACTATTGATCAGAGAAATGCAAATTAAGACAACTCTGAGGTACCACTACACACCTGTCAGATTGGCTAAAATGACAGGAAAAGATAACGATGAATGTTGGCGGGGATGTGGGAAAGCTGGGATTCTAATACATTTTTGGTGGAACTGTGAACGGATCCAACCATTCTGGAGAGCAATTTGGAACTGTGCTCAAAAATTTATCAAACTGTGCATACCCTTTGACCCAGCAGTGTTTCTACTGGGCCTATATCCCAAAGAGATCTTAGAGGAGGGAAAGGGCCCCAATGTGCAAGAATGTTTGTGGCAGTCCTTTTTGTAGTGGCTAGAAACTGGAAACTGAAGTGATGCCCATCAATTGGAGAGTGTCTGAATAAATTATGGTATATGAATGTTATGGAATATTATTGCTGTGTAAGAAACGACCAGCAGGACGATTTCAGAGAGGCCTGGAGGGACTTGCATGAACTGATGCTGAGTGAAACGAGCAGAACCAGGAGATCATCATGCACAGCAACAACAGTATTACATGATGATCAATTCTGATGGACATGGCTCTCTGCAATAAAGAATTGTCTCAAACCAATTCCAGTTGTTCACTGAAGAAAACCATACACACCCAGAAAGAAGGACATGAAATATGGACCACAACGTAACATTTTCATGATCTCTATTGACATTTGCTTGCATTGTGTTGCCTTTCTCTGATTCTATTTTTTTCTTGTAGATAGGATTTTTCTTGCATAACTTCTCAAGCATTTCAACATTATTAACATGTAGTGGACTTCCTGCCATCTAGGGGAGGGGAGGGGAGGGGACTGGGGGTTAATTTGTAATGGAAAGCTTTGTAAAGATCAATGCTGTAGAACTACTCATACATATGTTATACAAAAAAAAAGCTTTAATAAAAAAAATTTCAGAGTATACTCATTACCATTTTGCTCACTCAGTGGATAGTGATGGACCTAAAGCAGGAGATGCCCCCAAATAGGTCACATGCTTTTCGGAAGGCAATTGTGTATCCTTATTTCTTTCTAGGATACTGGGTGAGAAGGAAGATTGAAAATAAGTAAAATAATGCAGGCTGTGGAGCTGGGGTGGGGAGTGGGGAGGAAGAGGGAAGAAATATTTTATTTTATTTATTTTTTTAAAATTGTATTTGCATAAGATATGTGTGGGTAATTCTTCAACATTAACCCTTACATAGCTTTCTGTTACAAATTTTCCCCCCAACTCCTCACCCCTCCCCTAGATGGCAGGATATCCAATACATGTTAATTATGTTAAAATATTGGCAAATCTAATATATGTATATATATATATATATATATATATATATATATATATTTCCAAACTTATCATTGTTGTGCAAGAAAAATGTTATCTACACAAAAGGCATATCAGATAAAGGAAACACAATGAAAACAAACATCAATTGAGAGTATGAGAATGTTATGTTGTGGTCCACATTTCTCATCCCTCTCTCTGGGTGTACATGGCTTTCTTCAGTGAACAATTGGAAGTGGTTTGAAACATTTCATTGTTGAAGAGAACCATGTCCATCAGAATTGATCCTCATATAGTACTGTTGTTGCCGTGTATAATGATCTCCTGGTTCTGCTCATTTCACTCAGCACCAGTTCATGCAAGCCTCTCCAGGACTCTCTGAAATCGTCCTGCTGGTCATTTCTTACAGAACAATAATATACCATAATATTCATATACCATGATTTATTCAGCCACTCTCCAGTTGAAGGGCATCTATTCAGTTTCCAGTTTCTAGCCACTACAAAAAGGGCTGCCATAAGCATTCTTGCACATGTGGGGCCCTTTCCCTCCCTCCTTTAAGATCTCTTTGGGATATAGGCCCAATAGAAATGCTGCTGGGTCAAAGGGTATGCACAGTTTGATAACTTTTTGAGCATAGTTCCAAATTGCTCTCCAGAATGGCTGTATCCATTCACAGCTCCACCAACAATGCATCAGTGTTCCAGCGGGAAGAAATATTTTAAAGCAAACATTATTGTTCATACTCTCTCCAGGTGAATTGCTTTTCCCATATTTCTTAAAAAATTTTTTCTTGCCTTTTAACTACATATCCCAAAGATGAGGGCTCTATTTTTAGTGCTCTTTCTTCATTTCTTCCTGTTCCACCCAGTGAGCTTTTGTCATTGACTCTCATCTATTTCTGAAGACCCTGTTAAGAGAAACGCCTCCTATTGGAGATCCCTTCAACTAGTCACCCTCTCTACCCAAATGCCTAACTTCTTTTAAACAGTTTGGCAGATGTACCCTTGGCCATTCAAGCAACCCTTTTACTGTTTGCAATACTATAATCACTAATCACCACTTGCTAGATTTATTTCCTCTAACCTCCAATCAATTCTCCTTAAAATGATAGTCAACACTAGAACATCCATTGGATGGTGCTTCAATCAGCTTCTGGGACCTTGACCACATCACTTCTTTTAGTGTGACTCTTTGTATAAGGCAGACTCAGCTCTAGATCACTTTCTAGCTTGAATTAGAAGACATGGCTCCCATGGGAGATTGAGACCTCCAGCCCTCATTCCCAGAATTTCCTCTCTCCAAAACACAGAAAGGGATGAGATGATAGGTCAGAGCCTTTGATCTATCTACTCAAAATTGCATATCTAGCTAAGAAATGTGGGATAATGAAACATCTTGATTGTTTCTACTTATTTGTCTCCTGTAAAAGACCCTTTGTGATTTCTTATCTGTCATTTTCTAAAAGCTACTTTCTGACTTCTTACCTATCTCCTTCCCTAACTAACAATATTTGACTAAAAGATATCCTGACTCCTTCTTTATCTCTCTTCTACATAATAATATTAATGTGGATTTAGAATTTACTCTCTTCCCATATCAGGAAGAAGCCTGTCAGATCATTAGCAGGCATAATCAAGTCCCAAACCATCCTGTTTATACACAGTGACTATAAGAATGAAACTCTTTATCAACCTCCATTGTCTATTCCTCTTTACACAACCTATTGATTAGCATATCTTTAGAAATGTCTGGGACCTGGTTTGTCAGGTGCATTTCATCAGGATCTTCTTTGATCTCTTCCTCTGAGCTACCAAATTCTTCTCTGGAACTTCCTCTTCTCCCCTGAGGTTATATTTTCTGTATAAATTTGTCTGTGGTCTACAACCATTTTTGCTAAATTTCTTCTGGGTTAGCCTGATATAGTATTACGCCTCATTATGTCTTCTTCTTATCCCCCACCAGACATCATTGTGTGTCTCTTCTTTTTATAGCTAACTCTTTTAGGATGCTAAATTCCTCTGTGGATTTAGTCTGCTAGTCAATGACATACTCACACTTCATGGCATATTCCTTTGATGGATTCTTCCAAATTCCTTTCCTTAGAAATCCTATTGCTCTCCCAAATCTATTTTATAGTCAACTCTCCTGGTGCCTATTTTACCTCTTCATTTTATTTGTAACCTCTCCTCCTAAATAAATGTCCCTTTTGGCAAAGGGAATGACCATTGTGAATATTTCACCTTTATTTGAAAGTATGAATTGCTACCCTGACCTAATGAATATCAATGTGGCTTATTTCCAAGGTAAATTTTTGTTAATGCTCAATTAATAAATAATTATTGAGCACTGAACATATTCAGGACTGGTCACCACTAGAATGATTCAGAAGTTTAAGATGAGATTTGAATGAAAAAGCTCTAGAACTCTAGAAATAGACAGATTGGTGAGTATTTGTTTTTAACATTGTATGATGTTCAAGGGGTTTATCTTTTTCTTCTTTTTTTATCATCTTCTGAATACTTAACATTAATTTGCACATAGTGGGTAAGAAGTAAATTTTAATTGATTGAAAGGGTAGGCACAAAATGCTTCTGACAGATGACCACTTTAACTCCAAAACTATACCTATTTTGATATTCTGACAGTTTTGTTCCTTTCAGGTAAAAAGCCTCAATTAGTTGTTACTGGTCTTTGACACTTCTCTTTAATACCTGCTAATCTCACTTGTAACAATGAGCAGGTGCCTAGGTAACACAGGATGAATACAAAAGCATGGCATGGTCCTATAAAAATAATGTCAGGGCTGCTAAAGCTCAGAATAAACTGATGTTACTAAGAAAGCTCTGAATTGAAAAAAAAGCTTTTAAAAAAAAATTTGACCTCTTTTATTTTTATATCACCTGCATTTCTTATTATGTCAGTTTATAGGTTTGAAGAAAAACCTGAGTTGTTTTGTTTTGGATTTTTCTTATTATTAGCAATAAGGATCTTTCATACAGTTTTAATGTTTTGAAATTTTTGTTATGAGAACTCTATTTTTTTTCTAATTGGAAAAATGGCTGCAGTCTAATATATTTGTACTGGTTTCTTATAAATTTTGAATATCAGACTCATCAGAAATATTTGATATGAAGATTTGTTTTTCTAATTAGCTGCATTACTTTTAAAATATATGAGTTCTATTTTTAAAAAAAAATATATCACCTAACTTTATTAATGCATCTTTTTGCAAGAGAGCATCATAACAACTTTTATAATAGAGGAAGCTTAAAAATTAAATTAAAATCAGCATATTGAACTCATTTGATTTTATATGCAGTATGTCACATTTATGTTCACATATTGCTGCAAAGAAAATATGGAAGATAAACAATACAAATCTTCTTTGGGGTCAAATATGGTCATAATATTTTATGGAACTCAATTCAGATTATTATGTTTTTTGTTATCCTTTCCATTTACATTAATGCAGCCATTGTGTATATAATTTGCCTTGGTCTACATGTGTTATTTTGTCCAGGCATGAGATAATAAAGGCCAGCCCTAAAATGGTGGCAGTGTCAGAGGGGAGAAGGGGACATATTCAAGAGATGTGCAAAGGTGAAATCAGCAGACCTTGACTAAAGAATGGAAGAAGATGATGGAGAATCAATAGATCATTGCCTGAGCTCTGCCTGACTTCCCCAGGTGAACAGCAGAGTAAGCCTCTGAACAGAGATTTTGGAGTGATAGAACCTACTAATATATGGAGTATAACAGATTTCCAGTAGAAGATATTTTGGAAGAACTTTAGGAAAGGACTGTCTCAATTGGGCAGAGTGGGATGCAACAGCACAGGCACAGAGAGCCCCAGGGCAGAGAGGCCTCCACATGCCAGTGTATCTAGTAGGAAACCCTTAGCCAAAATATAGTAGCATTGGCTATTCTGTTTTGATTCAGAAGCCAGTGGATCATCAGATTAGCTGTGTGACCTAGCAACTAAAGAAGGCAGATAGTAAGCCCCTGAACCACAGCATAACAAGTGGGTCTTGGCCATGCCTACCCAGCATGGGAAAGAAGCTGGCAGCATTGGCCCCACAGCAACATAAAGCTGCTGTTTTCTGTAGAGAGGGCTTGGGACAATCTCTCCTTTGTCGTAAGAGCAGACCTCAACCTTTAAAAATGAGCAAAAAAGTGAAAAGAACTCTGACCATAGATGGCTTTGATGGAGACAGGGAAGAACAGATCTCAAACCCGTAGGACACTAATGGCAAACTGTCTTCAGATGCAGCCTCAAAAAGTGACATGAGTTGCTCTCCAATTGAAAAGGGTCTCTTGGAAGAATTCAAAAAGGATTTAAAAAGAAAGTTAGAAGAAAAATGGGGAAAGGAAATGAGAGCTTTCGGGCACCTAGGTGGTGCAGTGGATAGAGCACCAGCCCTGAAGTCAGAGAGACCTGAGTTCAAATCTGGTTTCAGACACTTATCATTCCCTAGCTGTGTGACCCTGGGCAAGTCACTTAACCTCAATTGC
>JAJPUD010004541.1:0-35064 GCA_023553655.1 Myrmecobius fasciatus
ATGGGATTATAGAGGAATAGGAAGGGGAATTAATAAAATATTTTTAAAATACATCTACAACAACAAAAATAGGTTTATCACAAGATAGAATTAGGGTGATTTTGTTACTACTATGATAAATTTGTTTTATACTTTAAAATACTTTACACAACAGTTTTGTGTCATATATGATCTTTGTTTAATAATAAAACATTTCTTTGGTCCAGAAATAACAATAGGTCTATATCCCAAAGAAATCAAAGAAAAGGGGGAAAGACCTACATGTACAAAAATATTTATAGCAGCTCTTTTTGTGGTGGAAAAGAATTGGAAATTGAGGGGATGCCCATCAATTGGGAAATGGCTGAACAAGTTGTGGTTTATGATTGTGATGGAATATTATTGTGCTATTGTATGGGAAGTTTGGGGAGGACTAGCACCTCTGGTATGAGGGCTTGCTGAGCCCTTTTGAGAGCTGCCTGTACACCTTTGCTATCCACCTGCCTGCTAACTCTCACTTGTGGTTCTAAGACTCTGTAGCATGTATAGTGACCATACTCCAGTAAACCAGGTTGAGGGTAACTGGCAGACCTCAAAGCCATTGATGAGATAAGGGGATGTTTACTCCGAGCATGGGAAGACTTCCCCTAGCAGAATGAACAGAGAAGAACAATTTGTTCCAATGGCCATGGAATGTTTAGAGCTTGGTCAGACATCAAAGATGCCACGGTCATCCTGGGCCATCTTCACTCACTTGACTTTTGTCTTGCCACTGAATTTTGATGACTCTGGAAGAAAGATTGAGAAATTTAGTACGTTGTGCAACTCTTCCTCACTTAACTCCAATTCATGTGCGAGTCAGCATTCCATGTCATTGATCCTCTTCAAAAATTCAGGGCAAACAACTACAACAACTAGAAATGACAAGCAGGTTAATTTCAGAAAAACTTGGGAAGACTTACATGAATTCATGCAAAGTGAAGTGAACAGAACCAGGAGAATTTTATACACAGTAAGAGCAACATTGTAACCATGACCAACTGTGAATAGAATAATTCTAGAATAGAAAATTCTATTCTGATCTATTCTAGAGAATAGAATCTCTCTTCTGAGAAATACAATAAAACAAGAGAATTCCAAAAGACACGTTGTGAAAAATGCTATCTATATCCAGAGAGACAACTGATGGAGTCTGAGTGCAGACTAAAGCATATTTTAAAAAAAATTAATTCTTTAAGGTTATACATGTACATCCATTTTTTAAAAACATATTTCCCTATATGTCATGTTAGGAGAGAAAAATCAGAGCAAAAGGGGAAAACCATGATAGAAAAAAAAGGAAGAAAAAATAAAAAATATGAAGCTTATTTTAAAATTTTTCTTTGTTTCTTTTTGCTATTTTTGTTTTTGCAACTTGGCTAATATTGAAATATGTTCTGCATGCTTCTACAAGTATAATTGATATCATATTACTTGCCTTTTTTAAGATGAGGGAGGAGAAGAAGGAGAGGAAGAATTGGGAACTCAAAAATGTTTTAAAAGAATATTGCGAATAAAAAAATGAAATTTTATGTTTGTGGGTGATTAAATTAATAATTTTTTAAAAATCCTTTTAAGAAAAGACTTCATGAAGAAGTGGAGTTTTAACTGAGTCCTGAGGTTGATAGGTTTTAGGCAGAGACAAAGGAAGAAGGAAGGTGGTCTAGGCAGAATGTCTATGAAAGGTTTGAGGCAAAGGGAAATACCTGAGACCTCTAGTCTGTTGGCAGAGCAGAGGATCAGGATTGAGCAATTATGGAAGATACATCTGGACAGATAACGTATGACCTTAAAAAACAAGCTTAGGAATTTGGACTTGATAAAAATAGCCAACTTTACATATATTGTCATTTAATCTTCATAATAACCCTGTTTGGTAGGTACTATTATTATCCCCATTTTACAGATGAAGAAACTGAGGCTGAGAATACTTATTCACTATACCACATAGGTATTTGAGGATCTATGACAGATTCCTGAGCATGGCAGTAGAAAACTGAAGACAAACCCAAAAGGGAATCAGCCTGAAGGCTTGTCCTTGGTGAAGCTGAAATCTGGGGTAGCCCTAGGATACCTGACCCAAGCTGGGTTTATTAACATCAAGTACAAATTGAAGCCCAGCACTTAGGGCTGGGAAGTCAGCTCAAGTACTAGGTCACAGAAGAGCAGATATCTTCATACTTTCTCCTGTGGAGCCAATGAGAAGGCCTGCTGATGAAGGAGGACTGAGACTCAAGTCAGTCTTCATGTAAGCAGATCCAGGACCAGCGAGTGTGAGTGGAGGCTGTGCCAGAGGATGCCTTCTAGGAGAGTATACAGTATGGCCAGCTTCTTTAACTATGGGTCATAACTCCATAAACAGTCTCCTAACTGAATGTGGAGGTTGGGAAATCATGACTTATCGGTGAATGTTTGATTTATATTTGTACCTATTTTATCTACCTGTATACCCAGAGCCATGTAAAAATTGCTTGGGCAAAAGGGACTGAAAGTAAAAAAAGTGTAAGAAGCTCTGATATAGGGAACTCCCAGAGGGGAAAATTTCCTCCATCAGTGCAAGTCAGCCCCTTCTCTGCAACTGTTAGAGTGTTAGAGCAGTGGTTCTCAAAGTCAAAACTATTTTCATGATAACATATAGAGTGTAGATTGCACCAGAGAATACAATATATGAGTCAACCTTTTAAGGAAGCTTCTCCTAAGTGAAAACTAACACATACTGACTATTCTGGAAGTAGAATCCTCTCGTTTAACATTTAGACCTGAGGGGCAAATGATTTAGAAATGAAATATAGAATGTAAATATATGAAAAATAAATGTGAATTTTAGACAACCAATCAACATTAAATATAAATGTTATATAGCATATTAAACATGTGTAGAAATATTTTGTGTACGCTTTTATATTTATATTATTTTATATTTGAAGTTTATATTTCATATGTAAATTATATATACAAATATGTGTATATGTGCATACACAGGTATGCATATGTGTATATATGAATATGTATGTAAAGTATGCATATATATACTTGTGCATGTATACACACATGTGTGTATGAGTGTGTATATGTGGCTGTATATATATGGGAATATATGAGTATACACATGTGGATATGGATATGTGAATGTATGTAAATATGTGTATAAGGTGTTTACTTATGTGCATGTGTATATACACACATGTACATATAACGTGATTTTTACTCCAGCTCAGCTTAAGCCCTAATGTAAAGTAGGCAGAGGATGACCTCCTGTTGAAAAAAAATAAATTTTATTTTTTTCTTTTACAAATCTCTTGCAGTCCCCAACTCTAAGAACAGGCCAAATATATGCTTATTGATTGATTACAGATCAGAAAATTGAAGCCCAGAGAGGTTAACAAAGCATTTTACATTTACTCTCTCATTTGATGTCAGGGATATGCTAGAAGCTAGCTCTGGCTTTTGAGGGCCTGTTATTAAATTTTCAGTGTGACTGTTGATCAAAAAATGTAAATTAAGACAATTCTGATATACTACATAGACCTGTCAGATTGGCTAAGATGACAGGAAAAGATAATGATGAATGTTGGAGGGAATGTGGGAAAACTGGGACACTGATACATTATTGGTGGAACTGTGAATGGATCCAACCATTCTGGAGAGCAATTTGGAGCTATGCTCAAAGAGTTATCAAACTGTGCATACCCTTTGACCCAGCAGTGTTTCTATTGGGCCTATATCCCAAAGAGATCTTAGAGGAGGGAAAGGGACCCACATGTGCAAGAATGTTTGTGGCAGCCCTTTTTGTAGTGGCTAGAAACTGGAAAATGAATGGATGCCCATCAATTGGAGAATGGCTGAACAATTTATGGTATATGAATGTTATGGAATATTATTGTTCTATAAGAAACGACCAGCAGGATGATTTCAGAGAGGCCTGGAGAGACTTACATGAACTGATGCTGAGTGAAATGAGCAGAACCAGGAGATCATTGCACATGAGAACATCAATATTATATAATGATCAATTCTGATGAACGTGACTCTTTCCAACAATGAGATGACTGATGCCAGTTCCAATGATCTTGTGACAAAGAGAGCCATCTCCATTCAGAGAGAGGACTGTGGGAACTGAATGTGGATCACAACATAACATTCTCACTCTTTTTGTTGTTCATTTGCATTTTGTTTTCTTACTCATTTACTTTCCTTTTTGATCTGATTTTTTTTTTATGCAGCAAGGGAATTATATAAATTCTCTTTATTGGATTGGATTTAACACATATTTAAACATGTATAACATATATTGGATTGCTTGCCATCTAGGGGAGGGGATGGGGGGGAAGAAGGAGAAAATCTAAAACAAGTTCAATGTTGACAAATTATCCATGTATATGTTTTAAAAATAAAACTCTCTTTAAAAAAATAAATAAATATTCAGTGTGAGCATTTAATACTTTAGAAGTTAGCAATTGCTACAAATCAGGATCTGATTTATTGTTTCATTGATTGTCTAGAAAGTGTTAATGCAGATTAAAATTAAAAATGTGTCCTGTGTACATTTTGGAATTCGGTTTTTAAACATTTAACAGCATATATAAATATTTCTTGATCTCAGCAGAAGTAAAGTAGAAGGCTCAAGAAATGAGGTCATCATCAGGTTGGAGACCAGGTGACTGAAGTCTAATAATAATAATAGCAATAATAATAGTAATAATAAGCATTTACCTAATACTTTCTAATCTGCAGAGTGCTTTGAAGTCTAACACTTTTTTTGATCCCAACAACACAATCTTGTGAGTTGTTGTTCAGTTACATTCAACTCCTTCTAATCCCCTTTGGGTTTTGTTTTTTTGTTTGGCTAGTTTTTGGCAAAGATACTGGAGTAGTTTGCCATTTCCTTCTCCAGATCATTTTACAGATAAGGAAACTGAGGCAGAGTTAAGTGACTTGATCAGGGTTACCCAACTAGTGTCTGAGGTCACATTTAAACTCAGGTCTCTCTACACCAGGCCCAGCACTTTGCCCACTGTGCCATCTACCTGCCCCAACCTAGTAAAGTAGGTGCTATTATACCCATTTTACAGATGAAGAAACTGAGGCTTAAAGGCTCAGGGTCACACAGCTAGTCAGTGCCTACAGGAGGATCTAAGCTCAGGTTTTCCTGGCTCCTGGTCCAGAAGCATCTGCTATGGCCACCTCTGCTCCAAGTTGGGGGTACTGATGTGGTAGAGATCATCCATCCAGTTTGTAGTAATAGTAGACCTAAGACTGGCTCCCAAGCACACGGCCTGTCAGTGCCTCTGATTTATTCCCCTCCTACCCTCACCCTGTTTCTCTCCACCCCCCACCACTGCCTTCTCACAGCCAGGGCCGAGGATCAGACTACAGATAACCAGATAACTGTTTCCTGATTCCGGGCCGGGTTATTACCACTGCCACGCCCTGTCTCCCAGGGTCTAGGGATGATCCCTTTAACTCATAAGAAGCCAGAAAGGGTAACTCTAGTCGGGCAAATGAGAAGGTGAGAGGCAATGGGAGAGCCCCTGTCTGCAGGCCAGGCCCCTGGCTGAGCCCAGACACCGTCAGCAACAAAGGGCCCCTCTTCCCCACTCTCCCCAGGAGGGTTTCATGGGTGATTGCCCCATAGATCATGGCCTGAGACCGCCTCCCACACTTATCTCCCGTTCCAGATGGGCAGCAGCATTGTCCCTGCTGAAAAGGGCCTGTTTGTCCAAGGCCAGAAGTAGCTCTTCACGTGGCAGACCAATCCTCCCGGCAGACACTGCTCCTGCCCCCGCCCCTCCCCACTGCTGGCCAGTCCAGCTGCCCAGCTCGAGCTAGCAGCCCCAGCACACACAGCTGGCCTGAGAGTATGTGAGTGTGTGGGAGCCTGAGTTCAGATTCCTCCCAATCCTTCCTCTTGGGTCCAGGCTTTTTGCTTGCCTAAGCAAAGCAGGACTCCAGTCTCAGTCCTGCCACTAATTCATTGTGTGACCTTTAGCAAATCATTTTCCTGTCTGGGACAGTTTCCAAATCAAATCACTTCCCCTCTCTGGGATGGTTTCCTTCTCTATAAAATGAGAGGGGTGGATGGGGTGATCTCGGATGTCCCTCTATGGTTGTATACTGAGAGACACACCAGCAGTTGGAGGCAAAAGGGTACACGTACGTGGGCTTCAGACGGGAAAACACCCACCTTTCCATGTGTGTTCACCTTTGACAGTGGACTGGCTGTCTACTTTGTTAGAAGAATATTAGCTTCTTATTTACTGTGTATTCATACTATATATTTTGTAATTATTTCAAATATTGTTTCCACTATAATCTTGTGAGGTAGATGATATTATTACACCCATTTTTCAGATGAAGAAACTGAAGTCAAGAGAGGTTAAAGGTCTTGCCTGGACTGTGAATGTAAACTCCTTAAAAGACAGAGACTTTTTTTTTTAATCCCCAATGGCTAGATTATAGGCTGGGGATAGGGACTAGAACTGTAATTTCATTACTATAGAGAACTCTCACATATATTGGATTTAACAAATTTTCCATATATTGAATTACTTGCCATCTTGGGCGGGGGGGAAGAGGGAAAATTGGAACACAAAGTTTTGCGAGGGTTAATGTTGAAAAATTATCCATGTGGGGCAGTTAGATGATAGTGGATAGAGCACAAGCCCTGAAGTCAGGAGGACCAGAGTTCAAATCTGGTCTCTGATACTTAACATTTCCTAGCTGTGTGACCCTGGGCAAGTCACTTAACTCCAATTGCCTCAGCATTAAAAAAAAAAAAAAAAAAGGAAAAGAAAAAGAAAGAAAAATTATTCGTGCATATGTTTTGGAAATAAAAAGCTTTAATAAGAAAAAGAGAGAGAGAACTCCCAGAGGAAGAAATTCCTTCTGCCATGCCAATTAACCCCTTCTCTGAAATTTATAGTTTAGGACAGTGGTTCTCAAAGTCAAAACTAATTTTATAATAATATTAAAGGCATATTATTTCTAAAATTGAAAATATTGGTAGCTATAACTCACATAAACAAAAGTTTTAGGGGGTTTCTCAGTAATTTTTAAGAGCAAAAACAATTTGAAGAAAAAAAAGTTTGACTGTCTTAGAGACTTGTGGGAGCCCAATTAGATTAAAATGTAATTGGGGGGCAGCTAGGTAGCACAGTGGATAGAGCATCAGCCCTGAAGTCAGGAGGACCTGAGTTCAAATCTGATATCAGACACTCAACACTTTCAACACTTTCTGGCTGTGTGACCATGGGCAAGTCACTTCACCCCAATTGCCTCAGCAAAAAAAAAAAAAAAATGTAATTGGGAAATGTAATCTAACAAAATAAATGAAAATACATTAGAACATAAATAATGTGGTTTTCTAAGTTAATATGTAGCTCATGTAAGTTTAGTAGCCTCCATTTCTTTGGTCAAATGACTTTGGCCCAAGATCATAGAGTCAGTTTATGATTTTAACCCAGGTCTTCCTGGCTGTTGATAGCTCTCAGTCTAGCATTCCACAACACTTCTTACCTAGCTCATAGTAAGCACTTAATTAATGCTTAATGAGTGATTGAATATCTGTGCTGGCTGAGCACTGTGTAGACAGGGCCTCATAGAATTAGGAAGGATTTTACAATATAGAACACAGAGGGGATGTAGTCTAGAAGACAGTCTAGTCCAGAGGGAAAAGTGTGAACTTAGTCACAAAAACCTAAGTGTGAATACTGACTCAGCTATTATTCCATCATTTTGTGATCCCATTTAGGATTTATTTTGCAAAGATACTATAGTGATTTTCTATTTTCTTCTCCAGCACATTTTTACAGAGAAAGAAACTGAGGCAAACAGACTGCCTAGGGTCACACAAATAGTAAATATCTGAGGGGTGATTTGAACTCAGGAAGATGAGTCTTCCTGATTCCACCTAACCCCAGTGTTTGTACTATAACACCACCTAGTTGTACTTCTGAATAAAGAAGAGCTTCTGTTAACTACAATCAAATGAAAAGGTTAGCAGTTATGACCTCTAAGATGTTTTTCTATTTCTGGATCTAACCCAAACTCTTCATTTTGCAGAATTGTAAACCAAGACCCAGAAATGGAAAGCATCTTGCCTATATTTGTGGTAGAGAGATAGGAGAATTTAGATTAAAATCGTTATGGGACTGCCAAACTCCAATGTAACCTTTTTGGAATACTTTGGCTTACATTTTCCTGGCTGGAAAGATGAAGTGTAAATAGGCTCTAGGGCAGGAGAATGGACACCTTGGACTGTGAAATCTTCTAGATCAGGTATTTATTTTTTTTCTGTCATGGACCTCATGAGTCTGGTGAAACCTAGGGACCCCTTCTCAGAAGAATGTTTTTTTTTTAAAACCTCAATACTATTTTTTTGTAAGATTTTACATTCCAAAATTCTCTCCCTTCCTCTATCTTCCCCCTCCCTGAAACAGCAAGCAATCCGATATAGATTAAATATGTACAATCCTTTTAAACATATTTCCACATTTGTCATGTTGTACAAGAAAACTCAGAGCGAAAGGGGAAAAACCACAAGAAAGAAAAAAGCAAACAAACAAACAAAAAAGGTGAAAATATTATGCTTTGATCCACATTCAGTTTTCATATTTCTCCCTCTGGATGCAGATGGCAGTTTCCATCCTGAGTTGATTGGAATTGTCTTGAATCACTATATTATTGAGAAGAGCCAAGTCTATTGCATGATCAGAAGAATTTTTTTTTTTTTTTTGCTGAGGCAATTGGGGTTAAGTGACTTGCCCAAGGTCACACAGCTAGGGAATGTTAAGTGTCTGAGACCAGATTTGAACTCAGGTCTTCCTGACTTCAGGGCTAGTGCTCTATCTACTGCACCACCTAGCTTCCCCGATCAGAAAAAAATTTTAAGAGCATAAAATAAACTACATAAGCTTATAAAAGAAACCAATAATATTGAAATAGTCATAAAATGTTTTAAAAATCAAAGTTTTGATTTAAGGTTAAGAACGCAAGTTTACTGGCTCCTTGTGTGTATATATACATGAATGTCCTAGCATGAGCACATGATTATTTATGTTCTTATTGTGCACAGACCTAATCCTACATAGGCAGTAATGCCTATTAGTACCTCTCTGATGATTTATTGTAATAGGACTGAGGGAAGGGGCAAGATATCACATTCCACAAACTCCTCCCCCCTTTTTAACCACGATGAAGGTCAGGCAGCGAAAGACAGAGAAAGGTTCATTTTGGCAATTCCACACAGCATTTTGGGGACAAAGGGCCCTTTCATAGAGAGAGGTGAATTATGGCCCCAGATGACTCCTGTTCTTGGGAAGGAGGAGGGTTTTCAAGCTGATCATGTCTTCCCTAGAAGTCTACCATTGCCTCTTTTTCAGGAGAAGCTCCACCCACAAACAGTGGGAGCCCCTTCTCTGCTACCATATATATGGGGCAGGGGTGGGGGGAGAGACAGGAGGCAATGAAGGTCTTCTGTCAGGATAAGGAGGCCCTTCCAGTAGGAATAATAATAATAATAGTCATACCAATAGCTTACATTTGAGAGATAAGATGGCCCACTAGGAACAGTGCTGGATTTGTAGCCAGAAGGTTTGGGGTTTGAACTAAGTGAAGCTTAATAGCTTAGTACTGGATTTGGAGTAGGAAAGTTGTTTCATCTGTATCTGACTCTTTGTAACCTCATTTCCTTGTAAACTTGTAAACTGCCATTTCCTTTTCCAGCTCATTTTACAAATGAGGAAAGTGAGGCAGAGTGAAATTATTAATTACTAATAAGTGTCTGATGTCACATTTGAACTTAAATGTTCCTGCCTTCAGGCCCTATAGGGGCCCTATTGGGATAGACTATAGCCTATCCACTATGCTACTTAGCTGCTCAGAATCAGGAAGACCAGGTTTAAAGATCTCCCTTGATTCTAGCTTATTTGAGAAAGTTTAATGCCTTAGTTTTAAAATAGAGGTAATAATACATATTTTATCTACCAACAGGGCTATTGAGACCAAATAAAATAATGTGTGCAAAATTATTTGTAAGATTTTAAAGTAATCTGTATGAACACCAGCTATTATTACCACTTATCACTTGTGTGATCTTGGGCCAGTTACATTCACTTTCTGAGTGGACTTCAAAAGGAGAGTGCCAGACTAGATGAAATCTAAAAAGGGGTTTTACAGAGAGAAGTAAAACTATATATATTATAAGGGTAAGACAGTCCTGATTGGTAGACTTCACAATGAGGAAGTGGGATTAGTGTTGCCATAGTTTCTTCCCATTACAGCATTCTGAGAGATGAAGTAGTACTCAGAAAATGGGATTAGTCCTAAAGGGATCTTGCCCTCTCCTAAACAGGTTGAGCGCAGTACCCAAAGGTGGAGCAAGGTTATGACATCTGGGTCACTCAGAATAACTCTGTCCCAATGTCTGACTTTGTACAATTGCTCCACCTTGGTCCCTTTAGTACTAACCACACTCATGGTGCAGCATTACAATCAAGCCTATATTGTTCTATCTCAGCTGGATCATCCTAATTTCTGCTGCTCTTGTCAAATCAGTTTGTGTAAGTATGAGTGGCTATAAACTAGGGGACTTCAGTTTACAACAGGAAATAAGTATACTGTGGCTATGAATATTACAAAAATCATAACCCCATGTTTCCTTCAATGTGATAAATGTTAAGCAACAGATTCATAATCCCATATATGAGGAGGGGGTGTCACAATGGATAGAGTGTTAGACCTGGAGTTAGGAAGACTCATTTTCATGAGTTCAAATCTGGCCTCAGATATTTACTAGCTATGTGACCCTGGGTGAGTAACTTACCTTTTTGCCTCAATTTCCTCATTTGTCAAGCGAACTGAAGAAGGTAATGGTAAACCACTCCAGTATATCTGCCAAGTAAACCCCAAATAGGGTCATGAACAGCAATTAAAGAGACAAACCAAAAGGTTCTATAAGGTTATAGATTAAACCACTTAGAGGATTTAGCATGTACTAATTTGTAAACTTTTAAGGAGTGCTATAAAAATATCATTTATGGTAATTATCATACCAGAAGCATCCAGAGTAAGAGATAATAATAATCTTATTGCATGTCATTCATCATCTTATTTGAACCAATAAGGCAGGGTCCTTTAGTTTTCCAACTGATACTAAAAACTGCCAGCAAAATTCCATGGAGAGTCTATATTTTACCTAGAAATGGGGATTGATTGCACTGAGCCATCCACATTTTCATGCCCATTCCCTTACAGCCAGGGTACACTATCTGAGGCTTGAAGTGGACAACAAGAAACTAATTGTCATGTGAGATGATAAGCTATATTCTTTGCCTCATTTAAACATTAGCTCAATTTATAGAAAAATGCAACAAAAAAAAAAAGATTCCAGTAAAGACTGAAGATGGGTCTCCTAATTTTGTAGGTTATTATAGTATAATGAAAAGAATATATATTTTCCTTTTTCTTAGTGGCAAAGTGAGGGAGTACAGGGGTGAAGTGTTACCTACATCATTAGAAGAAGTTGTTTCATTGTTTATTTTTCTTCGTAATGAGGAAGGTTCCTTAGGGGTAGATATTAGGAAATGATTGACATTAAAAAAACAAAAAGCATCAAAATTATTTTCAAAGAATGTGGGAGTTCCCATTCCACATTTTGCACATGACAAGCTTCAGAAGAGTTAAATGGTCACACGACTAGTCTGAGTCTGAACTAGAACTGGGCTTCAGATCTCCTTTTCCAAGCCCCTCATTCTTTCTACCTACCACCGTGCCTTGTGGGTAAATTCAATAATGGAGGTTCTGGCCCTTTGAATGGCTTAAAGATATAGGAAGGATGAGATTGATTGTGGGACAAGTGGTCTAACCACAAGTTCATCTGATCTTCTGAACCTTTCAGCACACACCTGGTTATCATCAGACTCATAATTCAGTATTTCTAAGGAGCCATGACCTCATTTCCATGGATATTCTTACCACTGGCACAGAAGGCACTCAGATTCATGCTGTCTCCTCCTGTCACCATCCATTTTCTCTCATAAATTCTTCTAGGGTGCTGCAAGTTTTTTTCTTTTTTATACAGCTTGTGGTACCAGGGCATCAACTAGACTGATGACCAGCTGTTACCCTTCCCTCTTACTACGTGGTCAGCTCCCCTCCTTCTCTAGTCAGATATTTCCTGGATAAAGTATATCCCTTACACTAAGGCTTACAATGTACTGCGGGTCACTATATCAAATATATAGCAACCTACTCAAGATTCACAATCCTGTGGCATCACTGGTTAAAAAGATAGGTCTCTGATTCACTTACCTGCTCATAATATTCAAAGAACAGTACCATCAACTAGCACCCAGCTTCTTAAACTGTGGTTTGCAACTCACTGAATGTGGACGTCACAAAATTATGATTTACTATCAGTAAATGTTTGATTTGCATACCTATTTTATATACTTATATACCCCCAAAATTTCTTGTGTGAAAAGGGGTCATGAGTAGAAAGAGTTTAACAAACCCTGAATCTAGCATATTACCTTCTTCCAATTCAGTTCTAGGACCAACTACTGGGAAAGTGTGACTAGGGATATGCTAATTTAATGGACTGACAATCCAATGTTTGTCATCATCTTCATCAGTGTTCAATCATGTCAGTCATGTCTGAATGTGATCCCACTTGGAAATTTTTTGGCAGAGATACTGGAACAATTTGCCATCTCATTCTCCAGGTCATTTTTCAGATGGGAAAATGAAGAAAACAGAGTTAAGTGATTTCCCCGGGGGGTCAAACAGCTCCTAAATATCTGAGGTCAAATTCAAATTAAGGTCCTTCTGACTGCAGAGCCAGAACTCTATTCCCTGTGCTACCTAGCTGCTCCCAATGTTTGTCACAGGCTGGGCAAATAGGCATTTTTGGTTTTTCCTGTAAGGATTATTTCATTGATCTTTTAAAAATGGTCATGGGATTTCATCTATGAAGCCTTGTAATATGGGACTTGATACAATCAATAATCAATCAACAAGCATTAATTAAGCACCTCATATGTGCCTGGCACTGTACTAGACACAGGAGATGCAAATATAAACAAGATTTACTAACAGGGAGCATATACAGGTAATCTTTAAAAATTTAGTGCAATTTCAAGCTTTAATAACTTAAGAAGTTGAAATGCCAAAAAAACCAAAACAAAACAAAAAAAGCAATGTTTTAGAGGTCAATTACTTACATCTGAAAAATATTGGGATATCTCTTATTTAAATTAAACCACTTAAACCATCAAATTTGAACATAACCGTTGTCTTTGCTCTACTTGATTTTTGAACTTTGTAAAAAGTTTCATCAGCTGCTGCTGCTCCAGAACTGAAAGGACTGGATAGCTAGCCTTATGATTATCCAGAGACAGAGGCTTTGATACATACGTGACAGTTTTGACATAACTCCACAATAAAAATTCTAATGGAGATAGAATAGTTGACCAAGGTAATCTCATCTATCAATCCACTAATCTGTGCAAGAAACTTGCATACACAGACATGTTTGCCTGATAAAATTAAATTTTATCATTCATAATTAACAAAATTAAATAGTGTAAAAGACATTTAAATGAACTTCCAAATAATTTTTGAGCAAGTTTATAGTAATTATACTTCTGAAATTTTAAAACCTGAAAACTGCACTAAGAATTTGGGGCATCTTATATTAAAATGAAGATAACCACAGGACCATATCTAAGTATACATATAGAAGATATATGTTAATATTCACAAATGGGACCATTTATATTTAATTCCTTTCTCGCTTGGATTCTGCTTGGGACATCCTCCATGTTGGTGCCACATTTATCAAGCATATAGCTATTTTACACCTCGTTTGATACTAACAACAGAAATATGAAAAAAAAAGATATTTCTGTAGTTACATTTATTAAAGAATTTTTGTGTAATCTTAACATAGGCATTTTGGAGCAGAGCCTTAAAATCTGTCTTTTGCTTTACCATTCCAAGGCTTTTTTGGAATCAATAGATAATAATAATAGTTGGCATTTATATAATGCCAGGAGTATGCAAAGCATTGTATAAATATTATTTCTTGTGGTTAGTATCCCTATTTGACACATGAGAAAACTGAGGTTAAAAGATGTTAGATGAACACTTCCTAGCTGTGTGAAACACTTCCTAGCTGTGTGAACCTGGGCAAGTCACCTAACCCCAATTGCCTCAGCAAAAAATAAATGTATTTATATATGTGTGTGTGTATACATATATATACATATATACACATATATACATATATACATATATATATATATATATATATATATATATGATAAGTGGTGTCCCAAGAGTCGTGCAGCTGGTAAATATCTGAGGTAGGATGGTAACTTACACCTTCTTGACTCCTTATTTAAGAGTCAAATCATGATATAGCCAACAAATAATGAACTCATTCTATTCCTTTTAGTTATATAAATGAAGATGGGGACTTCTTTGTGATGCTAATAATGATCATTATTAGTAATGACTGACATTTAATGTTTGGAAATCATTTAAAATACAGTATCTCTTTTAAGCCTCACAATAGTCCTAGGAAGTAGGCAATGTCGGTATTTTTTATCTCCATTTAACAGATGGAAAAAAATGATAAAAAAAATAATTTGTGGAAATGACTGACAGTTCCCTTCTTCTGTTTGTTTGTTTTATCAATGATACCCTCAATATATAGGTAGATCATTCTTATAAAGATTTTATAAAAATGAAAAAGTATGAATATGGGTCAGTCGTGATATATTAATTCAGTTGACTTTGGGGGATGGAAATATTGTGCATGGTTTTCCCCCCATTCTTTTCTTCTGTTTCTGAAACTATCTTGTAAAGTAATTTTAAAATATTTTCAAGTTGTTTTGCTTCCAATATGGATTTCATAACTCCTTTCTTTTTTTTCTTTTTTTAATTGAAGTTTTTTTATTTTCAAAACATATGCAAGGATAATTTTTCAACACTGACCCTTGCAAAATTTTGTGTTCAAATTTCCCCCCACCCCCTCTTCTAGATGGCAAGTAATCCAATATATGTTAAACATGGTTAAAATATATATAATTCTCTTCTTAAGTACCATCTCTACTTTCTCATATAGGAAGCAGGGACTGAAAAGTTAGAGTCCAAACATGTTGGTTACTCTGTCATCAATGATAAAAATATATTATTACATTAATAATAATGATCAACTAACTTCATAATTAATAATTATTCATCTATAATAATAATAACTAATATTTTATATAGTACTTGCTATGTTCCAGGTACTGTGCTTAGTGCTTTACAATTATTATCTCATTTGATTTTCACAACAATCCTGTAAGATAAGTGTTATTATTTTCCCCATTTTAAAGATGGGGAAACTGAGGGAAGCTTGCCCAAAGTCACAGAGCTAGTAGGTATCCAAAGTCAAATTTGAATTCAGGTCTTCCAGCCACTCTATTCACTGATAGCTATTGCTGTATCATAATCATTTAGGTTTCTTCTCTGGTACAAAGGGATGGTCAAAAAATTTTATGTGGATTTTCCCGGTCACGAGGGCACCACAACCCTGAAATGTGGAAGGGATAACTGTATAAAATACTAATTGTGCGAGGCTATTCAACCAGTTCTTACTGGGGTCAGGAAGATCTGAATTCAAATCCAGCCTTAGATACTTACTAGCAGTATTAACCCAGACAAGTCACATATCTTCTCTCAACTTCAGCTGGGATACATATAGCATCTATAACCTAAATATGTTGTTGTTCAGTCATGTCTGAGTCTTCATGATTTCAAAATGACTTTTCTTTAATTTGATTTTTCAACTACCTTTTACTTCCAGCTCTAGCCAGGTTAATGCACTTACTGTCCCCATCTCCTATAAAACACTCTAGTAATGAACTAATATTGTCTTTGTCTTTGTTCACACTGTCCCTTTGATTCTCCCCTATTTTTTCCATCTACCTAAATCCTATGCATCTTTCAAGGCCCAACTTTCCCCTGAAACCTTCCCAGATTATCCCAATCCATATGTAGCTCTCCTTCCTAATTTTCTTCAGTAATGGTCTGTCTGATACCATTTAGCACTGAATTATGTTAACATTTTTTCATGTCTGTTGGTGGAGTTGTGAACTGACCAACCATTCTGGAGAGCCCAAAGGGCTATCAAACTGTGCTTAACTTTTGATCCAGCAGTGTTCCTACTGGGCCTATATCCCAAAGAGATCTTAAAGGAAGGAAAGGGACCCACATGTGCAAGAATGTTTGTGGCAGCCTTTTTTGTAGTGGCTAGAAACTGGAAACTGAATGGACGCCCATCAATTGGAGAGTGGCTGAATAAATTATGGTATATGAATGTTATGGAATATTATTGTTCTGTAAGAAATGACCAGCAGGATGATTTCAGAGAGGCCTGGAGAGACTTGCATGAACTGATGCTGAGTGAAACGAGCAGAACCAGGAGATCATTATACACGGCAACAACAGTACTATATGATGATCAATTCTAATGGACGTGGCTCTCTTCAACAATGAGATGATCCAGGACAGTTACAATGGACTTGTGATGAAGAGAGTCATCTGTACCTAGAGAGTGGACTGTGGAAACTGAAGGTGAATCACAGCATAGCATTTTAACTTTTTGTTGTTGTTGTTTGCTTGCATTTTTTTCTGATATTTTCCTTTTTGATCAGATTTTTTTGTGTGTGTGTGCAGCATAATTGTGGAGATATGTATAGAAGAATTGTACATGTTTAACATAAAAAAATTATTTCATATTTTATTTATTGAATTTAACAAACTATCTGAGGGCAGGGTTTGTGGCTTACACTTCTCTAAATTTCCTTCCAAAGTTTGTAAGCATCTAGGGCCATGGTTGGTGCTCAAGAAATGTCTTTTAGATTTATCAATGTAAAAAACCTCTGGTTGTTTAATTATGTTCATCTTCTCTCCCTACCTGGGTTGTAAATACTTTGAGGGCAAGACCTTAAAGCAATGTTGAACAAGACTGATGTCAGGAAAAACTTCATGGTTCTGGCTCCTTTATTTTTTCAAGAGTCTCCTGGTCTAGACCATCATGATCTGCTTATTTAAGAGAAGTTGGCCAACCAAAATGGGTATACTCTTTGATCTATTAATAATACTACTAGGTATGCATCCCAAAGAGATCCTTAAAAAGGGGAAAAGACATATATATATGAAAATATTTATAGCAGCTCTTTATGTGGTGCCAAAAAATTGGAAATTGAGGTGCCTATCAATTGGGGAATGGCTGAATAAGTTGTGGGATATGACTACAATGTGGTACTATTATGCTATAAGAAATGATGAGTAGACAGATTTCAGAAAAACCTAGAAAGACATATCAACTGATGCTGAGTGAAATAAATAGAACTAGGAGAACACTGTACACAGTAACAGCAACATTGTGAGGATGATCAATTTTGATAGATTTTGTTCTTCTCAGCAATACAATGATCCAAGACAATGTCAATAGACTTATGATGAACAATGCTATATCCATATCCAGAGAAAGAACTAAGGAGTCCAAATGTAGATCAAAGCATATTATTTTTACTTTTTTTGCTGATTTTTGGTTTTTTTGGGGGGTGAGGGTTGTGTGGCTTTTCCTTTTTGTTTTCTTTCTTTTTTCACAACATGACTAATATGAAAATGTTTACATAATTGCACATGTTTAACCTATGGCAGATTGCTTGCCATTGGGGAGGAGAAAAGAGAAGAAGGAAGGGAGAAAAAATGTGGAACTCAAAATTTTATAAAAAAATGAATATTATGGGGCAGCTAAATAATGTACTAGATAGAGCACTGGCCCTGATGTCAGAGGAACCTGAGTTCAAATCTAGCCTCTTAATACTTACTTAATGTGTGACCCTGGGCAACTCAACCCCAATTGCCTGATCTCCCCAAAAAGAAAAAAAATATTGAAAACTATCTTTACATGTAATTGGAAAAAAATAAAATACTATTTTTAAGGAAGTTGGAATTTATTGCCTCTGAGGCTGCTGTACAGTCAAAGCAATATAATAATTTGTAGCAAGAATTATATAATAAAGTAGATACACAGACTTCTGAGGAAGAACCAAATGAAAAGCCCCAACAAGCCATCACTTGTGAAAGTGGTAATAAATGATCCCCCGGCCCACAAAATGACCTGAAATGAAAGAGTCCTCACATCATTCAGAAGCTCTTATTATCTGAAAAAAAGACTTGAAAAAAAGACTAAATGCTTTTGATCTCTTATAGGCTGACTGGCTAGCCTGTTTTCCAAAAGAGCCAAGCCCTTGAGACCAAGACTTAGGAGCTGAGAGCTGTCTTTCTATTTGAAAAATTACTTTTCTCTAGTTAGGTGGCACAGTAGATAGAACACCCATCAAATCTGGCTGCAGACATTTACTAGCTGTGTGACTCTGGGCAATCATTTTTGCCTTGGTTTTCTTATTTGTAAAATTAGCCAGAGAAGGAAAAGGCACAAACCACTCTAGTATCTTTACCAAGAAAATTCCACTTTTGAGAAAAGAACAGGCCCATCTGAGAGTAATGATGACATCACCAGAAGACCTGGTATGGCTTCAGAAGTATGATGGACAATAAGCATTTATTAAGCACCTACTATATACCAGACACTTTGCTGAGTGCTCACAATGACCCTAGGAAGTAATTGCTCTTATCTTTATTTTACAGATGAGGAAATTGAGGCAAATGGGGTAAGTAGCTTGCCTAAGATCACACAGCTGGGAAGTGTCAGAGGTTAGATATGACTCCAAGTCCTGGACTCTATCTACCCATTGTACCATCCAGCTGCTTCTCCACTCATGTGTCCTGACCACATATTCAATATGTATGCCCTCCATGTTTACTCTTCCCACTGATGGAATAACTGAAGGAAAGCTGCTGTCAGGACCTCATTATTCTTCCCAGTACTGTAGTAATAGCCAAAAGTCCCTTTTCCTACAAGAACTATTGCTATCAACTAGCCTGATAATTCCCTAGGTATTTTCCCCAGCCCTAGTCCCCAAACCTTAACCTACATAGCTAATCCAAGTGAACAGGGAAGGAGAGAGTTTTTCACCTACTCAAAGGGGAGAGAAGGGTGAGATATTATAGTTTCTAGAGCACAGGTTAAAGGAGAGGACATCTGTAGACACAGTAAGCCAGATAAAAACTTGTTTTGGATGTTTAGAAAGTCCTGAACAAGGTTTTGAGTCTGTAGCTTCAGCTCAAGTTGCTGATAAAGGCTGGTTCTATGGTTTCTGGCAGCTACAGGCATCTCCAAATCACAAAGGATCACGGGTACATGAAGGAGCTCTGAGCCTCAGAAACCTTCTAATTGACTAATTATTGTTTGACTCCACTGTCCTGCTCCCCTGTGAAGAAGGGGGACCAAGACATAGTATGGTCATCACAGAGCCAATGTTCATGAAAGTAAAGGAAGTCATAGATATGGGATGACCAAAGGTCTACATTTGGACACAAATAATGTGAGAACTGGAAAATGGTTTAGTAATCAGCTAGTTGAGCTGATTCATTTTACAGAGGAGGAAAATGAGTAGTATCTTATTATAAGAGCAAATAACTTATTCCAGCTTACTAGGTCTCCTACCCTAGCATTTGTAATCTAAATCTGTTATTATTATTGTTCAGTCATGTCTGAGATTTCAAGATGACTTTTCTTTTTTAAAAAATTTATTTATTTATTAATATTTTTTATTTGCAAAACATATGCATGGGTAATTCCTAAACATTAACCCTTACAAAGCTTTCTGTTACAAATTTTTCCCCCCTACTCCCCACCCTTCTCCTAGATGGCAGGATATCCACTACATGATAATTATGTTAGAATACTTAAGAAATCGAATATATGTATAGTTATTGCCACACATCATTTTTTGTGCAGGAGAAATCATATCTACAAGAAAGAATAATCCGATAAAGGAAATACAATGCAAGTAAACCTCAATAGAGAACATTAAAATGTTATGTTGTGGTCCACATTTCACATCCCTCTCTCTGGGTGTATATGACTCTCTTCACCGAACAATTGGAACTGGTTTGAAGCATTTCATTGTTGAAGAGAGTCATGTCCATCAGAACTGATCATGATATAGTATTGTTGTTGCAGAGAATAATGATCTCCTGGTTCTGCTCACTTCACTCAGCATCAGTTCATGCAAGTCTCTTCAGGCCTCTCTGAAATCGTCCTGCTGGTCGTTTCTTACAGAGCAATAATATTCCATAACAGTCATATACCATAATTTATTCAGCCACTCTCCAATTGATGGGCATCCATTCAGTTGCCAGTTTCTAGCCACTACAAAAAAAGCTGCCACAAACATTCTTGCACATGTGGGCCCTTTCCTTCTTTTATGATTTCTTTGGGATATAAGCCCAATAGAAACACTGCTGGGTCAAAGGGTATGCATAGTTTGATAACTTTTTGAGCATAGCTTCAAATTGCTTTCCAGAATGGTTGGATCCGTTCACAGCTCTACCAACAATGCATCAGTGTCCCAGTAATATGACTTTTCTTTAATCTGATTTCTTACAACTACCTTGACCAGTATTCTTTCCACTGAATCATTTGTCTTTGTGGAGTATTATTAATTATCTTTTTCACCATCCAATTCATATCTTCCCAGCTAGACTGGCTTAGGGCAGGGACATGTCTGAGAAGTCTTGCTATCCCCTAAGTCTAGAGAACATGGCTTTATACAGAAAGGTAGCTAGTAAATCTGTGTGACTGATTAACTGGTGAGTTTAGGAGCAGAGCATGGAAGATGCCCTTCCAGGGCTTGCCCAAGCCAGCCAAGGGTTCTTCTTGGCTGGTCTCTCTCTTACTTAGCACTGCCCAAAAGCACAGAATGATTCTCTCAATTCTCCTTTTATAAAGGAGAAATGCACTTTCAGTTCTAATTACATCATGGCCTAGTTTACATCAAAAGGTCGTCCCAGATTGCTTCAGGGAAAGCCTGTCTTTACAGGTTAGTCTCTCTTTTAACACTGTGGCTTTTGGCTGACTTCTTTTCAAGGAGGATACATGTACCTGCACCTAAATCCAAATTATGTGTCTTTCTATGGTGGCCCTCCCAGGGGTAGCTTCCAAGGCCACTCTGATGCAGCTAGACACATGGCAAGACCAATCATTGTCTAATATTTGGAGAATCTCAGGTCTGAGCTGGAATAGGCAGGGATCTCAGAAGGGCTTGTGTCCTGAGATGACAAGAGAAGACAGACCGAAACATTGTCCAAGACAAAAGGGAAGGCATTGAAGGGGATGGGATAAAAAGTTTCCATTCAGTTCTGGGTTTTCTTACATGAGATGCTCATAAGGGCTTATAAGGGCAGCAAAGTAGAACCTCATTTACACTCCACTCAGGAACTCAGTGTGACTGAGGGAGGAGGTGAGGAAGGGAGGAGAAGGTTAGAGTATATTTGAGGTGGCAGGAAATGCCTGGCCAGGGAGTGGTGGGACAAGCACAGTGTCCAAGGGACAATTAGACACTTTGGATAGATCAATAACTGGGAATGTAGATAGACAGCAAGGATTTGGACTGTTGAGAATATAGCACAAAAGCCAGGGTTATTTTTGCTGTTGACAGATATGCATAATAAAGAAAGGAAAGTGGGACAGGAAGGTGGAAGACCTTGTCCCCTTATTCCCTCCTTGTGCTTCCTCAAAGGAGACACTCCATCTCTCAGCTCCCCCATAACTGGAATGTTCTCCCTCTTCACCTCTGCTACCTGGCTTCCTTCAAACTAAAATCACACCTTCTACAGGGAGCCTTTCCCAACTCCTCTTAATTAAGACACTTAAGTGTCTTCCCTCTGTTTATTATCTCTAATTTATCCCAGATGTAGCTTGTTTGTACAGCTACTTACATGATGTCTCCCCTACTAGATTATATAGACAGAGATTGTCTCTTGCCTTTCTTTGTGCCCCTCAATGACTGGATCATAGTAGTTGTTTAATAAGTGTTTACTGACTGACCCACTTAAGGCTTATAGATTGACTAACAGCTCAGCTTCATTTGCACTCCAGTCTTGAGGAGATCTTTTTTTTTTTTTTAATAAAGCTTTTTATTTGCAAAACATATGAGTGACCTTTCAACATTGACCTTTGCAAAAAAACTTTTTTCCCAAGCTTTTCCTTTCCTTCCCCCCACCCCCCACCCCTAGATGACAGGTAATCTAATACATGCTAGATAGGATAAATTATATGAGAAATACCATACATGTATACATATCTATACAGTTATCTTACTGCACAAGAAACATCAGATCTAGAAAGAGAAGAAGAAAAAAAACAACCTAAGAAGGAAAACAGAATGCATGGAAATATTCACAGAAAGCGTTAAAATGCTATGTTGTGGTTCACTCTCAGTTCCCACAGGCCTCTCTCTGGATGTATATGACTATCTTCATCGCAGCACAACTGGTTTGAATCACATCATTGTTGAAGAGAACCATGTCCATCAAAATTGATCATCATATAGTCTTGTTGCTGTGTATAATGTTCTCCTGGTTCTGTTGATTTCACTCAGCATCAGTTCATGCAAGTCTCTCCAATCCTCTCTGAAATCCTCCTGTTGGTCATTTCTTACAGAACAATAATATTCCATAACATTCATATACCATAATTTATTCAGCCATTCTCCAATTGATGGGCATCTTTTCAATTTCCAGTTTCTTGCCACTACAAAAAGGGCTGCCACAAACATTCTTGCACATGTGGGTCCCTTTCCCTCCTCTAAGATCTCTTTGGGATATAGGCCCAGTAGAAACACTGCTGGGTCAAAGGGTATGCACTGTTTGATAACTTTTTGAGCATAGCTCCAAATTGCTTGAGGAGATCTTGAAAGCAAAAGTATTGAGCTTTCTCATCCTACCTTTTATAGTGCTCTAATGGGTTCATTTGGTAGTTACTTGAAAAAGATTTTGGGAGAACGCAGAATCTTCATAAGAAGTTAAACAGTAGTTAAAAGGACTTTTTAGCCCTAATGCCAACCCCACCTTCTCAATCTTTTCTTACTCTAGGTCAGTTAGGAACTTGGAGAAAAGACTTTGAACCTGCTAACCAGAGGAAGTGAATTTCAAAAGATAGACTAAATGCTTTTGATCTCTTATAGGCTGACTGGCTAGCCTGGTTTCCAAAAGAGCCAAGCCCTTGAGGCTAAGACTTAGGAGCTGAGAGCTGTCTTTCTATTTGAAAAATTACTTTTCTCTAGCTAGGTGGCACAGTAGATAGAACACCCAACAAATCTGACTGAAGACATTTACTAGCTGTGTGACTCTGGGCAATCATTTTTGCCTTGGTTTCCTTATTTGTAAAATTAGCCAGAGAAGGAAAAGGCACAAACCACTCTAGTATCTTTATCAAGAAAATTCCCAGAAAGGAACAGGCCCAGCAGAGACCTGGTATGGCTTCAGAAGTATGATGGATAATAAGCATTTATTAAACACCTACTATGTACCAAATACTTTACTGAGTGCTCACAACAACCCTAGGAGGTAGTTGCTCTTATCATCTCCATTTTACAGATGAGGAAATTGAGGCAAATGGGTTAAATAACTTGCCTAAGGTCACACTGCTAGAAGTGTCAGAGGTTAGATATGACTCCAAGTCCTGGACTCTATCTACCCATTGTACCATCCAGCTGCTTCTCCACTCATGTGTCCTGACCACATATTCAATATGTATGCCCCCCATGTTTATTCTTCCCACTGATGGAATAATTGAAGGAAAGCTGCTGCCAGGATATCATTATCCTTCCCAGAATTTTAGTAATAGCCAAAAGTCCCTTTTCCTACAAGAACTATTGCTATCAACTAGCCTGATAATCCCCTAGGTATTCCCCCCAGTCCTAGTCCCCAAACCTTAACCCATACAGCCAATCCAAGTTCTTCATTCCAAGCTCACAGATGTCTAATCCTGCTGGAATGACCCATAGAACAGTCCTCCAAAAATCCATTGGCTTTTACCAGTTTAGATACCCTATTACATTAGAAGATCCAGCTGATGTGACTGATTCCATCCTCCCTGACTGCCCCCTTGTACTGTACTCCCATTCAATAAAGCTTGCTTTCTTTATTCTCTTCTAGCTCCCAATTTGTGCTGTACTCTATTTTGTAGTGCTCTGCCCTCTCCTTCAACTGTACCCTAGAATTCTGAACCTCTCTCAAACTATTACATTAAGATAATGCCCCAGGTATAAGGGGAGTTCTAGTGCCACTTTGCTATTTTATTTAATGTCTTTGCTTTGCAACTAATTATATCCTCTGGCTAACTAATAGAAAGTGAATATATCTGGGGGGGGGGTTCATTACCTATGTCTTTGAATGAATTGGATCCCATAAAATGCTTTAAACTAGGGTAGCTTTTCTGGGGACTCTTATGTAGAAGGGGGTGCTCCAGGTACTCAAGAAATATTTTCCAAAAAGGACCAAATTAGTTAAACTTTCCCTGCCTTAAGGTTCTGAATACCTTGTTGTATCATAAACATTTAAATCTGGAAAAAAAATCTCTGAAGTTATCTATATCAACCTATAGTTGTATCATGAATCCCTTCTATAATATGCCTGCTAAGTAGATGTCTAACCTCCACTTAAAGACCTCCAGTAACAGAGACATCACTGCCTTCTAATCAAGTCTATTCCTCTTTAGAATGAATCCAATTGTTAGAAAATCTTTGCTTATATGGAGCAGAAATTTGACTCTAAGCAACTTTTATCCATTATACCTAATTCTGCTCTCTAGGGCCAATCCCTTTTCCATAATCTTTATTTCACATGACAATCTTTCTTATATTCCAAGTCAGTTCAATTTGAAAAAGCATTTATGTGGTGTCTATTCTGTGTAAGGCAGAGAAATATTATTATGCTGTATAGTGTTCCCTACAAGCTTCCAGGGAGTAATGAGATAATTTCTGGGAGAGTCTTCTATCCTGGATGCATGAAATTTGAGTCAGAAGGAGATGGGATCTGGTAGCAGCACAAAGTTTGAGAGCACTGAGGAATGAGTGGTGAGAGACTAGATTGCAGTGGAGGTAGATGATACCCAGAAACCAGGGAGAGAGGAATCTGCAGGTAATGTGGAGAAAAATTCCAATATTTTTTGTCTGTGTCCCCTGGTACAGAGAACTACACATCATAAATCTCTGGAAGCTTTTCATTGTGGCTACAATTCTAAGGTGCATATGAGGAATTTAGAGATACATGTGGAGACTTGTATAAACTGATCCAGCATGAATTAAACAGAACCAGAGGGAAAATGTGCACATGTTCTACAATAATATAAATAAAAAGAATACTAAAAATAGTGGCTGCTTTAATAATGGTCTATCCTAGCTAAGAGAAAAGAGAAGGAAATGTTCCACCATCCTTTCTTCTGAGAGATAAGAAGACCATGGCATCAGGAAGGTGAAGCCTTTTCATATAAGTGAATTGGATTTAAAGGAGGGAAGGCTCTCACTTTCTTCTCCAGAACCATCTGGGTCCAGTGGCCAGATATAGATCAGGATGATTGGAGATAGCCTTGGATACATAGGAAGACCTTGGTCTTTTTAAACTAAGGTCTTTAACAGACCTCAGTTTGATTGGTCAATGATTGAGCCTAAGTAAGAAATAAAGCAGAGAATGACCTCTTTTACCTAGTCAAAAAAAATAATATGGGGGAAAGAACTTCAGGAGATCTAGCTAAAACAGCAATTGCTATACATATGCTGCTTTGATAAACTGTTTTTCTTTATTATAAGGGGAAGTTTCACTCCAGGAAAGGGGAGAGAGAAGTGCAAGTATTATCTCAAAATGACTTTGATGTAAAAAATAAAAGGCATCTTTAAAAACAAAGATAAAATAGTCTCTTCCCTCAAAGAATTGACATTGTAGGGTGAGGTGGGGGTGGGAGGGAGAGGGAAGGGGGATACAACACTTAAATAGATAAGTATAATACAAATTAATTTGAGGAGAAAGTATTAGGTGTTTGAAAACAGCTATCATTCCATGCCCTCTTTTCCCCCAGTGTCCTGGCTTCTTCATTGGACATGCTCTCCAGTATACTTATCATTCTTACCACAATGGAAGACAGCACCATGTACTGTAGACAGTGGTCCCCACTCTTGTCACATGCTCTTTCAGTCATCTTGGGCAAGTTATTTAATTTCTCTACCTCAATTTCCTTACCTGCAAAAGAAGAGAATTGAAATAGATGAACTCTAAGATGCTTCCCAACTCTAAATCAATATTCTCATGAGACTCTCAACCCTCTCCGGCTTCTCAATGTTGTTCTAAAATGTAGCCCCCAGAACTGATGTACTATAACTCCAGATGTAGTATGATCTGGGCAGTATGTAGTGGGAACATCATCTTCTTCTTTCTATTATTGTAGACTCAAATCACTCTTTGTAATGTGACACTCCTACCTGACATTTCTGTCCAAAGGAAGAACTGGCACTTCTGGGGACAGCATTTTCCTTGTTATGGTTGTGTTACTCTCATAAGCCTTAGATTGTAGCTGCTCTTAGTTTGGAACCTCTGAGCTTCCAAAATCTGGTGGGGGGGTTTTGGTACAGATAAACTTACACTACCCTTTAGCCCCTTCCTAGGTTGTCTAGACCCCATTCTTCCTACTGGCTTTTTGAATAAACTCTTCCTTCTTCCCATCCAAGTCTCAGATAATGAGATCTGATTTGAATTGAGTAATACTTTTGGGGACTACAGGGAATCCTTCTCCTTCCTAAGAGTTAGTCAAAGGAAAGAAATCAACTCACTTTTCCCATCAAGAAACCCATAATGGGAAATTCCATCCTCCCAGCCCAGCCTGAGCCTAAGTTTTCCAAAGGGTAGAGAAGTGACAGAAGGAATTTCGTAGGATATGCTGAATAAAATAGAGGAACACCTGAGACACTTGTAAATACACACCTGCATAAAAATACATAAATATTTATATGAGATCCGTGTGTTCACATGCAAACATGTGTAGACATGAGTGTCTGTATACACTCCAGTAATTTCCCTTAACAGGAGGGAAAGTTAAAAATAGAATTTTGTCAGTGTCTGTGTTAGAGTGGGGATGGGAGGAAGGCAAGGTGGAAAAATGGAGATAAGAGGTGGAAATATGAAACTGCAGGCCTGAAAGTCAGTGCAGGATTTGTCTTGTAATGGGAGAGATCCTTTTATAATAAACTAGAGAGAAACAACAATAAAAATCCCCTAGATCTTAAGACTATTAGAAGCTGGAAGCAATTTTAAGTCCAATCCCCTTCTTTCACTGAGGCCAAAATGCAGGAAGCAAGCCTGTAGCAGAGCTTGGGCAGGCTGGGGGTGGGGGTGCAGGATGGGGGAAGAAGGCAGAATAGCTCCCTCTTTCCAGCTCAGCCAGATCCTTACAGTCTCTCATCCTCATACCCCAGACTGGATCGGTTAGGGATTGAAACACAGAGCTTCTTTCTTTGTTTCCCTCGGGGGAAAAAATGCACAAGTTACAGTTATTCCAGATTCTGAGCAAACAAAACTCAGCACAAACTAGAAGGGGGGCCCTCAGGTCTATGACTGCTCCTGTTTCCCACACACACCTGCAAGAGGGTGGGTCTCCCTAAAAAGAAAGGTTGAACAGCTGTTAGTGAAAGGATGATAGTTAAATCCACAAAGCCCTGAGGTGCCCAGCTGTGGGTGATGCCAGGAGGGCGTGGGTGGGTATGGGATGTGGGAATGTGTCTGCCCATCTCCTCACTAGGTCACTAGCTGTGGATGAGAAGGAAGACTCAAATATGTATTTTTGGTCACTTGAACTAGGCTTGGGGACACACCTCCTGTTCTTTCTGTGTTTTCATACTTTAAAAAAAAAGAAAAACCCAAATCTTTTCCAGATTGGGGTGGAGTAAGGAGAGAAAGAGAGAGAGAGAGACAGAGAGACAGAGAGACAGAGAGAGAGAAAGAGAGAGACACAAGACAAAGAGAGACAGAGACAGAGAGAAACAGAGACAGAGAGAAAGAGGCAGAAAGAGACAGAAAGAGATAGACAGAGACAGAGAGAGAAAAAGAGAGAGAGAAAGAGAGAGACACACAAGACAGAGAGACAGAGACAGAGACAGAGGCAGAGAGAGCGCGCCGGCCCCCCCCCGCCCCCCCCGGCCCGGGGGGGGGGAGGAAATGGGGAGGGAAGAGAGGGATAGCTTTCTCTTTGTTGTGAAAGGAGCTTCTTTACATTTTGATATTCCCATAATGCTTTATCAAGGATCTGTGTTTCTGGAAAGACCAGTGTGAACTACATATCCCATGATTCTTTGAGACCCAAGAGACTCATTGGGGAAGGCCTTGAGAGGATGGAAAAGTGACAGTGTTTAAAAAATAAAATACCATAAAAGACGACAGGCCCGCGGAAGGGAGATGTGCAAGAAAAAGCCGAGAGAGGCGTCTCCCCTGGATTCCTCTCCTCCTGCCGGTTCACAGAAACTGAGAAATTTGCCTGGAGCAGTGGAATCCAGGTTGCTGCGGGGAGAAAGCTAGAGCGGCAGAGCCGGCGGGGCTGGGCTTGGAGGCGCTGGGCGGAGCTGCCAAAGTTCCCTCCAATGGCCGTCAAGCCAGGCTCGGGGGGCCGGGGCACCCCCGAACCGCGGTCTGAAATCCAGCCTCCGGAAAGAACGGAGAGCCATGTTTCTGTGCAGTATTTTAGGGTTTCCAAACTATTCCCTTCACAATAATGCGAAGAACTACTGGCGTCCTGATATTAGTCGACGTTAAGGGCAGTGCCAGGGGCCACAAGGCTGGTACAAGTGCAGGCTTCTTTATTTTCCGAAGGCCCTGCCCCGGGTCCCGCCGGTCCCAGAGGCCAGGGCGATTCTGGAACCAGATCCGGGGTTCTCTTTCAGGTCCTGTTTGATCAGGGAACAGTCCTTGCAGAGGACAGGGAGATGGTGAACTTGGCCATATTGGCTTGGTCTCCTGAAGGACTGACTGGGTAGTGCTGAGGGAATCTGGAGAGGGACTAAGAAATAGCACCGCTTGGAGCTGTGAACGGATACAGCCATTCTGGAGAACAATTTGGAGCTATGCTCAAAAAGTTATCAAACTGTGCATACCCTTTGACCCAGCAGTGTTTCTATTGGGCTTATATCCCAAAGAGATCTTAGAGGAGGGAAAGAGACCCACATGTGCAAGAATGTTTGTGGCAGCCCTTTTTGTAGTGGCTAGAAACTGGAAATTGAATAGATGCCCATCAATTGGAGAATGGCTGAATAAATTATGGTATATGAATGTTATGGAATATTATTGTTCTGTAAGAAATGACCAGCAAGATGATTTCAGAGAGGCCTGGAGAGACTTGCATGAACTGATGCTGAGTGAAACGAGCAGAACCAGGAGATCATTATACACAGCAACAACAGTATTACATGATGATCAATTCTGATGGACATGGCTCTCTTCAACAATGAAATGTTTCAAACCACCTCCAATTGTTCACTGAAGAAAGCCATATACACCCAGAGAGAGGGATGCGAAATGTGGACCACAACATAACATTCTCACACTCCTTGATTGATGTTTGCTTACATTGTGTTTCCTTTATCTGATGTATCATTTATGTAGATAAGATTTTTCTTGCACAACAATGATAAGTTTGGAAATATGTATACATATATTCGATTTGCCAATATTTTAACATAATTAACATGTAGTGGATATCCTGCCATCTAGGGGAGGGGTGGGGAGTTGGGGGGAAAAATTTGTAACGGAAAGCTATGTAAGGGTTATTGTTGAAGAATTACCCACACATATGTTATGCAAATAAAATAAAATAAAAAAATTAATTAATTAATTAATTTAAAAAAAAAAAAAGAAATAGCACCGCCCTACAGGTGGTAACCAGGTGTGGCCCTGTGCCGATTCTTGTCACCGGGCAAAGAGCGAGGGAGACTATGGAAAACAAGAAGGAGAAAGACATTAAATAAGGGCTCATCTCAGTCCCAGCTTGGAATAGCCAAAGTCCACCCATTGAGTTGAAGACCAGACAGTGACCACGGTCGGAGGCAGGAGCTGGTGGTGTCTTCCCACAGGTGAGGATGCACACACCCTCACCTCCCCCAATAAGCCACAGGCTAGAATTCCGGGTTTGTGCTTCACCAAGAACAGAAACATGGCCTTCTCTCTCCCTAAATTAGTCTTTCTGTATCCAGTCCACTTCCTGCAGCTAGGTGGTGCAGTGCGCGGGATAGAGCCCCAGCCCTGAAATCAGGAGGACCTGAGTTCAAATCTAGTCTCAGACACTTAACACTTCCTAGCTGTGTGACCCTGAGCAAGTCACTTAACCCCAATTGCCTCAGCAAAAAAAAAATAATAGTAATTCTATAATATTCTCAATAAATGTTGAATATGAATTCTCAACAAACATTGAGTATAAATTCTCTCTCCCTATGTATGTATGCATGGATATGTACCTACCCACATATGTATGTGTGTATATATATATGTACGTATACAGTGCCTGCTATATATAAGATGCAGTACTGGAAAATGGAGATATAAGGGTGGAGAGAAAAAAAAAATCAGTCCTATATAGTCCCTGCCCTGAGGGATAATACTAGGATGAAACATCATTATTATCCCATAATGCAAGTATGATTAAGGTAGAAAAGAGGTCAAACATTGGCCTGAGAAAAGACTCACTTCCAATGAGAGAGCTCAAGAAAGGCTGCATGGAGGAGGAGCCAACTGAGCTGAAACTTGAAGGAAGAGAAGGACGTAGAAATTGAAATTCTGGGCTGTCATTCCCAGGGTGGTTGTGCGTTGGGAGATCTATAGTAGCATCACACAGCCTGTAATTTCACTAATATAGGCCATTCTTGGATAAGGAAAGTCTATCTACCAATAAAGATCGGGACCTTCTCTGCCACATATTGTCTTAGAGAGCAATGAATAGTCACCTAGAATACAAACAACTTGTCCAAGGTGGAACAGCTAATATGTGTCAGTAATGGGTCTTGGTCTTAATAACTTTGAGACTAGTCCTTTTTCCAGTACATCAGTGTATCAAATCCTAGTAGAAATGGGGGCCACCAAACTCTCTGGATCTTTGCGGACAGAATGCTGACTTGGAAAACCATGCATTAAACATATATCTTTGTCCTACTATATTTTTATTTATTTTGTCAAATATTTATTTCTAAATCACATTTTAATTTAGTCCTGACTATAGCAGCAATGTGGTCCTTGGGCAGCATGTTTGATACCTTTTGGACTATACCATTCAATCTTGTTATTTCTCTGTTCTCACAAAAATTAAAGTGACTAGCCAGTCACATAGTAAACATTTATTAAAATCCTGTTAGGTGGCAGGTACTATGCTAAATGGGGATACAAAGAAAGACAGTTGTCAGTCCTGCTCAAGTAATCTAAAGGGGAGAGAACATACAAACAACTATTTATGTGTGTGTATATGTATATGTATATATTTATTTTTATAGTATTTCATTTTTCCAAATACATGCAAAGATAGTTTCAACATTCACCTCTGCAAAATCCTGTATTCCGAATTTTTCTCCGTCTTCTCCCTGTTCCCCCTCTCCAAGACAGCAAGTAATCTGATATAGATTAAAAATGTGTAATATTTCTAAACTTATTTCCATATTCATCATGCTGTGCAAAAATAAATAAATATGTTAAGGACCATGCCTAAATGTGAAGGGGCAGGTCAATCCTCCCAAAGCCCCCATAGCTATGAATCATAACATACTTGAAGGAATTGCAACTCAGCCTTTACTGACACAGATGTTGCTTGTGAATTGGGAATGAAATAAGTTGGAGGCAAGAGGGAAGAGGAGAGAGGCCAGAGGTTGCAACTGCCTCTCACTCTCCTTGTATTGTTATCATCCTCTCACATGAAGGGATCTATTCTGCTGGTCAGAATTAGGTTCCCAGCAACCACTAGCAAGTGGCTCCTGTAACACCCAGCAGTCACTAGCAGATTGCTCCTGTAACATAAATAAATAAGATCAAAAGTAAAAAATCCGGGAGAAAGGAAAAACAAGCTAACAAACAACCAAAAAGGTGAAAATACTATACTTTGATCCACATTCAGTCTCCATAGTTCTCTTTGGATATGGATAGCACTTTCAATCACAAGTTTTGGAATTGCCTTGAATCATTTCATTATTGAAAAGAGCCAAGTCCATCACAGTTGATCATCACATAATTCAAACAATTATATATAAACAAAGCTATATACAGGATTAATAGGAAATAATCAACAGAGAGAGGGCCCTAGAATTAAGAGGAATTGGAAGTTTCTTGTAGAAAGTAGATTTCCTATAGAAAGTGATATTTTATTTAGGACTTGAAGGAAGCCAGAGAGATCAGTAAATAGAGATAAAGAGGGAAAACATTCCAAACATGAGAGAAAGCCAGAGAAAATATTCAGATCCAAGAGATGAAGGATATTGTTCATGAAACAGGGTCAGTGAATCAAAGAATACATGATGAGAAGCAAGGTATAAGAAGACTGGAAAGGAAGGGGGAAAGGATGAGATAATGAAGGGCTTTGAAAGCCAAAGGATTTTATATTTGATCCAGTAGATAAGAAAGTTTATTATGGGAATGACATGGTCAGTTATGCCTTTTAGGAAAATCACTTTGGTGCAAGAATAGAGGGTAGATTGGAATGGGGTAGGCAGAGCAACCAAATGAACTCTTACATTCGTCTAGGTGTAAGGAGATGATTTGATACTCCTTTGATACTGAGAGAAAAGAATACATTTGAGAGATATGGCAAAGGTGAAATCAATGGGCTTTGGCAGTGGATTGAATGGGGAAGGGGTGAGAAATGGTAAGGAATAAGGATGATACATAGGTAGGGAACCTGGAAGACTGGGAGGATGGTAGTGCCCTTCAAAAAAGGGAAGTTGGGAGGCTGGGGGGGTGAGAAAGATAAATAAATTCAGTTTGGGATATACTGAATTTAAGATAACTACTGGAATTTAGGTCCAGATGTCACAGTCAGTTGGAAATAAGAAACTGAAGGTCAGCAGAGATGTTAGGACTGATAAAACTCAATTTGAGAATCATCAGCATATGATTTCAGAAAAGCCTGGAAAGACTTATATGAAATGAAATAAACTAAAAATGAAGTGAGTTAAGCAAAGTGAGCAGAACCAAGAGAACATTGTACACAGTAACAATAAGATTATGTGATAATCAACTGTGATATCCTTGACTCTTTTCAACAATGAGGTGATTTCAAAGTAATTCCAATAGACTTGTGATAGAGCCATCCACATCCAGAAAGAGAACCATGGAGAATGAAAGTGGACCAAAGCATAGTATTTTCACCTTTTTTGTTATTATTATTTGTTTGCTTGTTGATTTTTTTTTCCCTTTCCCCCCCTTTTGATCTGATTTTTCTTGCATAGCATGATGAATATGAAAATATATTTAGAATAATTGCACATGTTTAACCTATATGGGATTGCTTGCTGTCTTGGGTAGGGGAGAGGGAAGGAGAGAGGGAGAAAAATTTGGAACATAAGGTTTTACAAAGATGAATGTTGAAAACTATCTTTGCATGTATTTTGAAAATAAAATACTATTTAAAAAAAAAGAATCATCAGCTTAGAGATGATTGTTGAATTTACAGGGAGCTGATAAGATCACTAAGTAACATGATATACAGGGAGAACAGAAGTGGGTCACTCATAGTTAGTGGGCAAGATCCGGAAAAAGATCCAGAAAGGGAGACTGAGAAATGGTTAGGGAAGTGAGAGGAGAATCTGGGAAGTCATATTAAATGGGAAGGTGAGTCAAATCTCACCTCAGCCCACTATATCTAGTGAGCCCACTTTTTTTTTAATCCCATTCATCCAGCCATCCAATCATCCATCCATCCCATGCATCAGGATACCATAATAGTAAAGCTTAACTAGCTTTGGTATCTTTCCCCTCTGCCCTGCTGGAAATCCATCCTCCTGCCCTAAACATACCCACATCCCCTTCTATCTCTTGCTCAAGGAACAAAATCAAATCAATAGGAGTACTGAAAAGAAAATACTCTGCCTTATTGCTTCATTCAGAATCTTTGTGACTACCCAGATCAAAGCTCCTCCAGGCCATCACATCTTGTTAGTGTTTGTTGTACCCACCATTTGCCCCCAGACTGTGCAGGGAAAATGAATCATTTTTGCATTTGGGGCCCTTTTGGCAATCCCCCAAAGCCCAGAGATCATTCCTCAAAATCTTTTTAATGCATAAAATAAAATACAGAGGATTACAAAGGAAGTCAAAGGTTAATAAGAATAAAGATGTAATTTTTTTCTCCGTCCACATTCTGAAATTTATCCACACAGTCTGTGAATCCCAGATGAAGAACAACTGCAAGCTCTCTGAAATAAGGGACTGCTTCACTTTTCTATCTGTGTCTGCAGTGCCCAGGACAGTACCTGGCACATGGTTGGCACTTAATAAATGTTTATTAGTTGATTGATCAATTGATTTTCCTCTCAAACCTCCTCCTTTGTAAAGTGAGGAATCTGAATCATGGTCCTATCCACCTTTTAAAATCTGTCGAATCTATTCACTGAGCACCCATAGAATGTAAAATTGTAGGACTCCCATGGAAGGTGGAAGGACTTGGGTCCCTACCCACCGGCTGTGGTGAAGGCTGAGGCTCCTCCCACCCCATGTCTCTTTTTGGCCTGCTCTTTGGAACAGTCTGTGGGAAAATCAAAGAAAGACACTGTGAACAGCATTGTCAGGATGGATTTGCTTGGGACACTGGCCAGCTCCTGAGTCACTGCCTGCTTCCTGCCAGCATGGGGGTGCTCCTGGTACCATGCAGACAAAATAGTTGGGAGCAGTGACCCAGCACCCTATTATTGTCTTTCAGGGGTCTCCTTTCTCAACAAAGGGAGAACTGAACTTTGCCTCAAGATCACTAAGATCACTTGTCACTCCAAGATTTTCCTGTAGAACTCTGTCCTTAATCTTTCAATCTCTCTCTCTCTCTCTCTCTCTCTCTCTCTCTCTCTCTCTCTCTCT
>JAJPUD010004541.1:40168-50181 GCA_023553655.1 Myrmecobius fasciatus
AAAGAAAGAAAGAAAGAAAGAAAGAAAGAAAGAAAGAAAGAAAGAAAGGAGAGAGACAGGGAGGAAGGAAGGAAGCAAGGAAGGAAGGAAGCATTGCACACTTGCACTCGTCCCTCCTTATGTCCTTGTAAGACTTCATTCCCTGATCCTCAATCTGCCCCTCCTCCTCAGCATCTTCACCTCATGTGCACTTTTTCTCAGAAAGGATAATGATTCTTGGTTGAAAACAGTGATGGGGGGTGAGGGGGACTGACTTACTCAGGTAACAATGTTTTAGGCCAATGCTAGGGCCTGCCAGGTGGGGACAGCCTTAAATAACAAACCAAATGAGGGGAGCAGGAAGAGAGGAATTAGAGACAAAGCAGTTAGGTTAATAATCTGACTGGAAGGGAAAAAGGGGTTGGGGATCAGCCAGCAGTTCTAAACCTGAGAAGATGCCACTTCATCTGCATGGGGTGGTAAAAGAAACAGGGTGGTTGTGAGGAGAAAAGCACTGCACTGGAAGCTGTGTGATTTGGGTTTGAATCCTAGCTTTGTCACTAACCGGAAATGTGACCTTGAACAAATCCCTGTGCTTATCTGGAAAATGATGACTGGATGATATTCAATATCTAGCCCTAAATCTAGCCTTAAACATTTTTCATTTTTAGTATGCATTCAAATTTGCTATGCCCATCTTACCCTAGGTAAGTTGCCTCCATCAATCAGTCAATCAATAAGAATTATATTAAGCCCCTCCTCTGAGATGGAGGAGGAAATGGAAAGCCATTTTAGTATCTTTGTCAAAAAAACACCAAATGGGGTCACAAAGAGTCAGACATGACTCAAACAAGTGACCAAGCTAAGCACTGAGGCTACAAAAGAAAAAAAAAAAAAAAAAGATGAAACAGTCCCTGCCCTCAAGAGGCTTCAATTCTATTAGGAGGGAAAGCATGTATATACTTTGGTATATATATCAAATAAATGTCAGCACATTTTAGTGAGAGAGGCACTGGCAGCTAGAAGAACAAGAAAGATTTTATGTAGGAGGTGGTATTTAAAAAAAAAAGCTTTGAAGGAAACTGAGAGGTGGAGGTGAGAAAACTCCTTGCAGGCATGAAGGACTGACTGCAAAGGCAGAGTTGGGAGACGTTCCTTATATGAATTATAGCAAGAAGGCCAATTTGGTTGAAGCATGAAATTTGTAAGGGAAATAATGGATAATAAACCTGGAAAGGTAGACTGGAGCCAGAGGGAGGAGGAGGTTAAGTGCCAAATACAGACATTGGTGGCAATAGGGAACCATAAAAGTCTATGGAGGAGGAACATGACCTGGTCAAACCTGTGTTTTAAAAATATCCTGTGTGGAAGACAAAGAAGGGGAGAAATTGCAGGCACGGAGACCAAATAGGAAGGTGCTGAAATAATTTTAGTGAGTGGTAGCAAAGGTCTGAGTTAGGATTGTGGCCAAGTAAGTGGAGAGGAAGAGATAAATGCAAGAAATGTTGTGGAGGAAATATTGAATGTATATTGGATGTGGGGCTGATGGGGACAGAAGAGATGAGGATAGAGGTCTGGGGTGACTGGGACAACAATGGGAGAAACATGTCATATTCTCCTGCAGAGGGCAAGGACCAAGATGCCCCAGCATGATCATGTACACATCATGATGAGGAGTATCTGAGTGGTGCCATAGTACATAGAACACTGGGCTAGGAACCAGGAAGACTGTCTCATCTTCATGAGTTCAAATCTGGTCTCAGATACTTAATAGCTGTGTTATCCTGGGCAAGTCACTTAAACCTGTTTGCCTCAGTTTCCTCATCTGTAAAGTCAGCTAGAGAAGGAGATAGCAAACCACTCCCTTATCTCTGCCAGAAGAGCTGATAGTATCAACAACTTCTCATTGAATAAGGGTTTTTTGTCTGTTTTTAAAATCAAACACCCACTGTGGGCCAAACATGATACTAGGCACTAGAGATATAAAATGAAAAAAAATCAGAAGCAATTCTTGTCTTCAGGGCATTTACATTCTTTTTTTTTAATAAAGCTTTTTATTTACAAAACATATGAGTGACCTTTCAACATTGACCTTTGCAAAAAAACTTTTTTTCCCAAGCTTTTCCTTTCCTTCCCCCCACCCCCCACCCCAGATGACAGGTAATCTAATACATGCTAGATAGGATAAATTATATGACAAATACAATACATGTATACATATCTATACAGTTATCTTACTGCACAAGAAACATCAGATCTATAAAGAGAAGAAGAAAAAAACAACCTAAGAAGGAAAACAAAATGCATGGAAATATTCACAGAAAGCTTTAAAATGCTGTGTTGTAGTTCACTCTCAGTTCCCACAGGCCTCTCTCTGGATGTATATGACTATCTTCATCGCAACACAACTGGTTTGAATCACATCATTGTTGAAGAGAACCATGTCCATCAAAATTGATCATCGTATAGTCTTGTTGCTGTGTATAATGTTCTCCTGGTTCTGCTGATTTCACTCAGCATCAGTTCATGCAAGTCTCTCCAATCCTCTCTGAAATCCTCCTGTTGGTCATTTCTTACAGAACAATAATATTCCATAACATTCATATACCATAATTTATTCAGCCATTCTCCAATTGATGGGCATCTTTTCAATTTCCAGTTTCTTGCCATTACAAAAAGGGCTGCCACAAACATTTTTGCCCATGTGGGTCCCTTTCCCTCCTTTAAAATCTCTTTGGGATATAGGCCCAGTAGAAACACTGCTGGGTCAAAGGGTATGCACTGTTTGATAACTTTTTGAGCATAGCTCCAAATTGCTCTCCAGAATGGTTGGATCCGTTCACAGTTCCACCAACAATGTATCAGTGTCCCAGTTTTCCCACATCCCCTCCAACAGTTATCATTATCATTTTCTGTCATTTTAGCCAATCTGACAGGTGTGTAGTGGTATTTGGAATTTGTGACCAAAGAAGAACTAGAGGTCATCATTAATCACAAAATAGATAAGTTTGACTATGTCAAGTTAAAAAGTTTTTGTACAAACAAAATGAATGCAGACAAGATTAGAAGGGTAGACCTCCAATTGTCCACTGAAGAAAGCCATATACACCCAGAGAGAGGGATGTGAAATGTGGACCACAACATAACATTCTCATACTCCTTGATTGATGTTTGCTTACATTGTGTTTCCTTTATCTGATATATCGTTTGTGTAGACAAGATTTTTCTTGCACAACAATGACAAGTTTGGAAATATGTATACATATATTCGATTTGCCAATATTTTAACATAATTAACATGTAGTGGATATCCTGCCATCTAGGGGAGGGGTGGGGAGTTGGGGGAAAAATTTGTAATGGAAAGCTATGTAAGGGTTATTGTTGAAGAATTACCCACACATATGTTATGCAAATAAAATTTTAAAAAAAAATTAAGAAAAAAAAGATTAGAAGGGTAGCAGCAAACTGGGAAAATATTTTTACATCCAAAGGTTCTGATAAAGGCCTCATTTCTAAAATATATAGAGAATTGACTCAAATATATAAGAATTCAAGCCATTCTCCAATTGACAAATGGTCAAAAGATATGAACAGACAATTTTCAGATGAAGAAATTGAAACTATTTCTAGTCACACGAAAAGGTGCTCCAAGTCACTATTGATCAGAGAAATGCAAATTAAGACAACTCTGAGATACCACTACACACCTGTCAGATTGGCTAAAATGACAGGGCATTTACATTCTATCAGGAAGTATGGATATGTGTGTGTGTGTGTGTGCGCATGCAGAGATGTACTGGTAAATATTTAACAACCAACTCTCCAAAAAATGACATGTACAACACATTTTAAGTTTAATCTACATTATTAACACTTTTTAAGTGAAACTAATAATAATAAAAATAAATCAAACCTTGATTTTCAGTTTGTCAGTTTCTGGAGATGTAAATACTCATGCTAACAATTTAATAACTAGCTCTCGGGGCAGCTAGGTAGTGCAGTGGATAGAGCAGCAGCCCTGAAGTCAGGAGGACCTGAGTTCAAATCTAGTTTCAGACACTTAACATTCCCTAGCTGTGTGACCCTGGGCAAGTCACTTAAACCCAATTTGCCTCAGCAAAAATAAATAAATAAATAACTGGCTCTCCCTGGTAGTTCAAATTGGGTATAGCACATCCCTGTATATTCAAAATCTAGGGATGGGGCCAGATCTGTGATTTCACTAGATAAGGAATTTCTTAGTGAGGAAACTCCCTTTGCTGGCACAGAAGAACATCGCATATACAGTCGATGATCATGGAGAGTTGCCTAGAGATTAAGATTAAGCTTGACCAATTATCGATTATCATCAGCAGCAAGCATTTAGTATTTACTGTGTGCCAGAAGCTGTGCTAAGTGTCTTTTATTACAGGCAATACTTGAACTCAGATCTGCATTCACAGGCTAGCTTGTTCCTTTTCCACATGATGCCTCTCATACACAATAACTGCATGAATACAAAATCACTTCGGGGGAAGGCACTAGGTGGAGTTTATCACTTCAACAACAAGGCAGATAGCAGGTCATCCTGGATAAATCCTATTCTCTTGAAATACCAAAGGACATCCTGTGAGCAGAGGAACAAACAGACATCTGCTAAAGAAAACAAGTAAACTTTTCCCCCTCTGCTCTCCTTCCTTCCCCTCTCCCTCCCATCCCCTTTCCATTCTCAGAGGACCCAACCCAGGATGACCAGGTAACGCTTTCAGCCAAGACTCCATTCTTGGACCACACTGAGACTCCGGGATTGCCTGCCTCAATAGTGCCACCTGGTGACCAGTCTAGGTATCTCAGCAGCAACATTCTATTAGGCCCTCCTCCATAGTTATAAGACGGCACTTCTCAGGATTCAGCCCTAGCTGATCTATCTCCTGCCTTGCTACAATGAGACTGGATCTAGCTCACCTCATCTACAAAAGCTTATGTGTGAGAGGCAATGCAGGTTAGTAAATAGATAGATAGATGAATAAATAAAGGAAGGAAAATAAACAAACAAATAAAGGCCCAAACAGTAATTGCTTCCTATATGTGTGAAATGTTTTATAAATACTATCTCATTTGATCCTGAAAACAGCTGGGAGGTGGGTGCTATAATTACATCCATTTTACAGTTGCGGAAGCTGAGAATGAGTGGTTGGTCCATGCTTTGGAAGCAAAGACAGTGAGATTCAGTGGAAAGAGCACTGATCTTAAGGTCAGCTGACCTGAAATGTGGTCCCTGCCAAACTTCTCAGTTGCTCTGTGACCTCAAGTAAATTACTTCTCTTGGTGCCTTAGTTCCTCCTTCAAGAAAATCATCAAATCAGACTATCTAAGGTTGTTTCCAACTCCAGCCTTTTATGTTCTTTGTTCTAGAGTGCCTCCAGCTCTAATGTTTCATGTTCTAAGGTCTCTCTCAGCTCTGCACACTCTGTTCTAGATTCTTTCCAGTCCAATCCTGACAATGCTGGTTACCAGCACTATCATTCTGTGTTCTGTGTTTTAAGGCCCATTCCAACTCTGAAATTCTATGGGACACCATGGCCATCATAACGGCCCTGAGATTCCTTTACTCTCTTGCTGTCAGTTTTGTCCAGAAGGTGAAAAAAGGCAGGATTGAAGGGAGGCAGGAGATGGTTGTTAGGTGTCCATGTGAGCTCCAGTGAATGCAGATGTAATTGGGAGAAGATGAAAGAAAGGATATTGACAAAACTGGGGACTTGGGCCAATGGCTCTGGACCATACCTATCCAAATTCAAGCACCTTGGGTTGCAATGTCACTGACTGGATTTTTGAGAAGACGGGCAATCTTGAAACAGTTCCTTTATTCCATGAAATATTTAGGCATTTCTAAAGAATGGAAATGCCCTCATTCTCATTTATTGATCACCTACTATTAAAAGGGCACTGTGCTAGTCATCCTACAATAATCTCTGCTATCAGCAAGGCTTACTAAAAAGGGTAGTAAAAGAAGGTCCCAAATTCCCTCTACTATTGCAGCTCAAGGTCCTCATAGGTCAGCTAATCCATTTCCCTTATTTCACAGCTGAAAAAAATGAGGTTAAGGGATGTATGTGACCTGCCTAAGTTCACAAGGTAGTCAAATCTTATAACTATCTGGAGTTCTAATAGCTTAAAAGAACTGCTTAGCCACACAGTGTGCATCAGAAGCAAAACTTGAATACAACTCCTGGCTCCAAGGCTAGCTTATTATCTACATGCCTTTCAGGAAAACTAGATCTTTACAAGAAAATGGATCTCAAAAAGCAAGACAATATTTGGCAAATGCCAAGAAAGGCAGAAATAATCAGATTATAGGAATTCAGAGGCGGAAGTGTTGACCAAATTCCCTGAGGCTTGGGGCTGATCTATGAAGAAATCTCCTGGAAGAAGAAAGACCTGAGCTGGACCCTGAAGGATGTTTGGGATCCCATTCTGGGATAGTGGAGATCATATGAGCATAAGCACAGAGAAGGAGGGAAGTCTGTTCAGGGTTCAGCCTGACCCTTTTTCTTCTCATTAATTTGTCAAAAGGACAAACTCTTCAGCATTTTGTATAAAGGGGAGTCAGAGAAGCCTTCCAGGAGGAGGAAATGATTTCTTGTAGTGCCAAGGAATGCCAGGCTTTTCACTCTGTAGGAACATGTCTCATTTGGGTCCATCTCCTATACTTAGAAAGACTCTTAGTTCTCCACCAGGCTGACTTCCTAAACTTCCAGGGTAGGGAGATGCCCTTTAGACCCAAGAGTCTGAGAGGCTTCCCCTTCTACTAAAGAAACAGAAGTACTTTTTATTGATTGTGGCATTTCAGGGGTCAAGGCTGGCTTGTCTTGTCTTACCAGTCCCAGTCACTGAATTATACATGTTTGGAGTAGAGTCACAACGTGGGTGAGGCAGGTGGGGCTTTGACCCAATGCACTGAAATTTAAAGGGGTGGAGACAACACTGTCAGTCCTTTAGCAGCATAGAAGCAATTTAGTATCTTGCTAGCAAGAGTGGACTCCAACCATAATTTTATTGGAAGAGGGAATGAGTGAGGAAACTCCCTCCATTAAAGCAGATGAGCACTTACTTACCTAGCAACTTAAATACTTAGTTGTCCAGGGCCATTAAGAAGTCATGAGGATCATCTAGCCAGTACTTAGATATCAAAGGCAGGACTTGAACCCTGACTCAGAGGCCAATTTCCTATTCATTTCTCCTTTGCTAGTCTCTTGCTACAAGAAAAATTAATTAAAATGGGAATCTACCAGATGGCTCCTTCTCCTCCTTCTTCCTTCTTCCCCTAAAGTTACTACATACAAGTTGAGATCCTTCTCTACCCCACCCTTCTCTCGATCCCCTATTCTTCTTCCTCTGGTCTCTAGGTCTCTGAGCTATTCCAATATCTTCTCCAACTTTCCTCTTTGTCCTTGAATTGAGAGTTGGTTTAGTGCTACTTATTCTTACAAAATTTGCTAGTTAAAACTCTTGGAATTGTAGAGGTCATCCAGTCAGAAATCCAAGTTATATCAAACCCCTAAGGTTAAATTTCCCTTATAAATCTCTCCATAGCTCACAAGATCTTTGCTGGGTTAAGTCTGCCATGGCACCCTGCCTCCTAGTATTTCTCCCCCCATCATACCTCGTGGTGTCTTACTCCAGTCTCATGGGGTGTTCCTTTTCTCCTGGTTAATTGTGAGTTCCACTAGGGAACTTTCCTTTTCCATTGTTAATTATTAAAACCCCTTTCCTTGCTAACTATATGCTCTTTCAACCCTATTTCATATTTACCATTCCTGATGTCTACTGTATCCCTTCATTTTGTCTGTAACCTCTTGTCCTAAATAAACTTGCCTTTTGCCAAAGAGAATGGCCATTGTGAATTCTTCACATGACTGAACACCAACATTTGATGTCTACATCAATCTCATCATTTGTTGCTAAATCCCAAATACACCATTTGGAAATAGAAATCATTCACCTAAATTACATCAAAATCCTGCTTCAAATATTTATTAGCTGTATGATCCTGAGCAAATTACTTAACACTAATTACCTCAAAAAAAAAAAATCAAAACCCAACCCTCTAATCTTAAATCTGAAAGCTTGAAGGGGGGGGTATTTGATTCTGGCCTTCATCACTCTATATTCCTCCAACCTTAAATTCTTGAACATGTAATAGAGAAAGGAGTCAGGTTGGCTTAAGACAAACCAGGGAAACTAAGATAGCTAGGTGATATAGTAGATAGAGTACTGAGCCTAGAATCAGTAAGATCTGATTTAGATATAGCCTCAATACTTATATGGGCATTTATAATTTCCTCTTCAGTAAAAATAGCACCTTCCTCCTAAGATTATTGTGAGAATTAAATAAGATATTTGTAAATTGCTTAGCATAATACCTAGTGCACAATAAGTGCTGTATACATTCTAGCTATTATTATTAATACTGTTTAAAATCCCCAATATTGTTTTACAACCTCCTTATTATAGAATTTTTTCTTGGTTCTGGTTATTTCACTCTGCATCATTTTTGTACAAAGTTTCTCTGAAATAGCTCCCTTCATTCTTTCTTATGGCACAAAAGCTTGCTAATTGAAAAATAATAATAATAAAATCTCCCAATCCTGGCCATTTAGAGTTAAAGGCACCATTCTTACCACAGCCCACTTTGCATTGGCTTTCTGACCCCTGGAGTTTTCACCTTCCCCACCTGGGGGCTGAAAATAGGCTGAGAGTCCACAGGTAAGTGGATGGACTGAATAAGCCACTTCTCTCCCCAGTCCGGCTCGGTCCAAGGGTAATAGGCTCTTCTGGTTGGCTGGGATGTGATCATATGACCATGAACCCCAAGGAAGAAATCAAAATAAATTTAGAGCTGGCTATGTCTGGGTGGATGGAAGGTCCATAGCCCCAGGCAATACTACTGAGATTGGAAATGCTTGTGTGGGGGTGCAGGCAGGAAAGGATCTGGAAATAAAAGAGCAGGGGGTAGGGTGCAAGAAACAGGAGAATAATAGACTTGATTCAGAACTAGACTTTGAAACAGGCTAGCTGGTCTAGCCCAGGAGACAGGAAATAAACTAGCCAGCCAGACCTCCTGACCTTTATTCTCTGAATTCCTTCAAGAACGTCATGACCCTCAAACTTTGTCTAGAAATGAAGGAGAGAAATGCTTGAGAGCTTATCCTTTTGAAAATGTTACAATGTGGGATGTGGAAACCCCCCAAAATAATCTAACTCATTTACTTTATACTTCCTCACTTTACAAAAGGGGAAACTGAGTCAAGCATTTATTAAGTGTTTTCTACCTGCCAGGCATTATGCTGAGTACCAGAGAAAGGCAAAAGCAGTCCTTGCCTCCAAGGAGAATAGGTTAAATGACTTGGCCAACCTCATACAGGACACATCCATATTCAGAGTCATGTCCTCTGATCCCTGATGAAGAAACTGAAATCCAGGGAGATTAAGAGATTTACTAGTCAGACTAGTTCCTTCCAAACTACTTTCCAGTTTCCCCAGTTTATCGATTAACTGTGTTTGATTGCTTTGAAGTTTTGTATATCTAATCAATTTCACTGATCATCTTTTTTTACTTTTTAAATAATGCCAAATTGTTTTCATATTTACTGCTTTGTTGTATAATTTGAAATAGGTTATTTTTAGACCTTTTTATTTATTAATTTTTTCCCTTAATGGAGAGCTAGGTTGTGCAGTGAATAGAGTACTGATCATGAAGTCAGGAGGACCTGAGTTCAAATTGTCCTCAGACACATAACTGTATGACCCTGGGCAAGTCACTTAATTCTGTTTTGCCTCCAAGAAAAAATGGCATTGTTTTATTTCAGTAGAAATGTCATGTCCATACATGGAGCCCTATATTATATTTATCTGTGTATCTTTAGTTTCTCCCCAGTAAAATGCAAATTTCTTGAGGACAGGGACTACTTGGTGTTTGGAGGTGGTTAAGAAAGGTATAGTAGATGTGTGTGTGTGTGTGTGTGTGTGTGTGTGTGTGTGTGTGTGTGTGTGTG
>JAJPUD010004541.1:59754-75786 GCA_023553655.1 Myrmecobius fasciatus
GAGTGAGTGAGTGAGTGAGTGAGTGAGTGAGTGAGTGAGTGAGTGAGGGTGTGTTTTTACAGCTGTGAAGAAGGGACAGACACCATATAAGTCAACACCCTGCCTTACTCCAGCCTGCAACGCCCAATTCTGCAGCCCCTTTTGCAGACCGTGGAGTGGAGGGGGAGGTAGAGGAAGAACAGGGGGGTCACACTGAAGGGTTTGAGGTTCCAGGAATTTTGCTGAATCATCTCAAAGCTTGGACAGATACCATATATGTCAAAACCCTGCTTTATTCTAGGACATAGCGTATAATCTTGGAGTCCTCTTGCAGAGATGGCAGAGTGAGGTGGGGGGCAGGGGGGGAGGAAGCAGAGCAAGAACATGAGAATTATGAGGTCTTAGGAATTTAGCTGAGTCACCTTTTGGTATCTTGGCTTGAGCTGCTTTAGTCTCTTTAGCCCAGACCTTCCCTGTCTGCTAAATGAAATGCAATTACCGGCTCACTCTCTGATGATACCTGTCAACTGGAGCCTTGGGTCCTGCTCTAATGCAAAGGGACGCCCTGTATCAATCATCTCCCCTACCCCCAGCCCCGCTCTGGAATATTCCACGATGGGTCATCCTGGGCCTAGGCTACCTGATTTTCCTGTAAGCCTGCTCAGCGATCCTCCTTGGCTGCCAAGAATGGTCTGCCACTCACTGGGGCTCTATCTCTCTCAGGCCAGCAGGGCCTGGCCAGATTGAGGAAGCCTGGGGAGGTTGCAGGTTTGGAAAACAGAACCAAAGGCAAGCTCAAAAGCCGCCAAGGAACAGAGAGTTTAGGAACCTCAGAGGGGTTTTGGAAGGGAAACCACACTGTTCCTCTTTCTTCTGGGCAGTTCCTCATGCCTGAATTGAGCTCCCCCCCTTTTTTCCTGCCTGTTTATGATAGTTGACTTTCATGTACTGCTTTAAAGTTTGCAAAGCAATCTGTTACCACTTTCTCCTGAGAGCAGGGGTTTTTAACCTGCAGTCTGTGGATTATTATTTTTTTTTTAGTAACTATGTTTAAATGTAATTGGTTTCCTTTGAAATCCTAGGTATCTTGTTTTATGCATCTAAAAAAGGGGCTGCCGAAAGTGTCCATGATCCACAAAATATACTGTTATACTCATTTTACAGATTAAAGACAGGAATGAATTTGTCCTAATTACTCTGAGAATGGGATTTTCAATGTACTTCTTCTTGACTCTTAAGGGCTAGCTCTCTAGCTCTTCTCTGCCATGTTACCCCTCTCATTCACTCTCCTTCTCCTTCATGAGGTTCTTCCTGAAATCGCATTAGAAATTAGCATAAGTATCTCCCATTTTGGCATTTGATCCTATCCTGTCTGATGTACTTTGTTCCAAGTACATGCATTTCATTCTCCCTCCTTAGCCAAATTTTAAGCTATTCGAGGGCAGAACCTCTGTCTCAGGATTCACTGCAGCACTTAGCACAGTGTCTCATATCTAGCAGATACTCAATAAATATTTATTAGTTGAGCTATATGGTTTTTTTCCCTCAAAATATTACCTCATACAGCTTCCATCACCCATACCAGACAGTTCCAGGGCTATGGTCCAGGGCTATGAGCCCACAATCCCTTCCTGTAGTTGGACTGACATTTGCTCATATCTCTCTTCACAAGAGCTGGCAGGAGACATATCCCTATTTTACAAGAAGACTACTCAGGGTAGTCAGAGGTCACCAGAGCAGCCCTAGGGAGAAAAAATATTGTGGGCTATTTTATCTTTGGCTTATCATAGCTCTGGACTGATCAGCTAGGATGCTAGAGAATCTTTTGGAGATGAATCCCAAGAGAGCTGGTCTGCAAAACATACACTGCGCCCTTGTCTTGTTTACTGTTCTGCCCAATGTGTCCAAGTGGAAGAGAATCCATATGTTCCAGGGAAAGTTGATTGAAATATAAAAGAGAGGGAAAGGAGTTGGGAATAGCATGTGAACTGAGTTGACTCTCTGTTAATATGGCACATATCTGGGTGAAGCTACAAAATGCCAAAGGAACTGTGGTCATTTCAAACCCACTTGTCTGAAATTTCACTTAGCGAAGAATCACAATCAAATTTGTGACTCCCATAGCTCATATACTATGTATTATAAACATACCCAGTGAGTTGAAATATCCCCTGACATCTAAATAAAGTTTTTACATATTTAGAGTCTGTGGACTAGGTATATTATCTGTGTATGAGAATCTATATGTCTCTTCCAAATTTCTATATATAGACACAGGTTTAACAGAGCCATACCTAGAATCTTCACAATTAGGGGAGGTCTTATACAATACACTAGGGCAGATAGCACAAAAAGCACCCAGATATTGATGCAACTAGATGGAAATCCTGAAACATAGAAAATTTATTCTACCATGGGATGAGGGGTAGAGTCCACCTGAGATACAGTAACTGGGGAGAAGAAACATGTATGCCATCTGTTAGTTTCTTATTTTAACGATTTTTGCTAATCAAATGCTAAATTCAGTAGTTTCCCCACTGCTGGAGTTTAAGTACTGGCAGAACTAGCTCAATTTTAGCACTGGAGGCAAAGCCTTGTCACCTTGGCCTAGTAACAGCTCTCATCTTGTTCAATTAGTTTCATGGGTCAGCATGGTGAGGTCAAGGTTGTCCCACCTTAGCCCAATTAGCATCTTCCAGATCTATGACTACATTTTGTACAGTTTAGTAAGTAAATAAGTAAGGTTACACTGATTAAGAAAGCCCTTAGCTGGAGTCAGGACAAAGATTCAAATATTGTCTGTGATGCTCACCTTTCTGGTCCTCCAGTTAGTCATATGATCCATGGGAGAGAGAATATGGATGGTGCAATGTCAGACCATTCTCATTTCTGGAGAAATTATCTGAAGTATAAATTCCACTAGAATGTCAGAAGATTTGTCTTGGAGGGCACCTTCACTTGAAATAGTGTCTGATATCATGGAGTATATAAGGTTAGTTCTCTTCCTATTTTCCTCAAAGTCTTAGTCCTAATTTGTGCAATCTCCTAGAGAGTTTGGAATGGCCTGGACTGTCCATCTCTCTGAAAAAGCTAGCTCAGGGTTTTTCTTCCCTCACAACAACCCAGGCTTTCCTACCCCTACCTCTAAAATTCCTTCTAACCTCCTGACTCTTTCTTGTTCTCAATGTATGATCAGAACAATTTCCTAAATATTTCTCAGCTTGGAGTATTAACTTACTGGGACCCAATAAAAGCAGATTTTTTGACTATATCCCTCAGAACAGAAGACCTAATAATACTGTATTTCAGTGAATATCCCCAGAATCAGGATTATTGCACAGACAACATGATAGATTAGTTTACTGGATTAAGGAGAGGAGAATATCATGAATTTTAAGCTGGAAAGGACTTTAGAACAGGGGTATGCTGGTAAATATTTAACAATCAATTCTCTCAAAAAAAAAAGGTACAAAAGTGACACACTTTTAAGTTTTAGTTAAATTATTATTTTTCCATCACTTTTAAAAGTCTAGACAATCAACAACAATAAAGCAAGCCTTGTTTTATAGCATTTGCTGATTTCTGAGGTGTAAATGTTCACACTAAAAATTTAACAACTGTCTCTATCAAGGTGAGTTGTCTCCAGAGAACCCCAATTTAGAGATTATTCTTGTCCAACTCCATTTTAATAAGTGAGAAAACCAAGACCCAGAGAAATTCAGTGATTTGCCCAGAAACAATAAAGTAGCTGAGTGGAGATTTGAACCTGGAACCTTCTCAAACTAAGACCAACACCCTTTTTAAGAGACCACATTACTCTTTTAGGGTGGGCAAGAAGATTGGGATTTATTTAAGCAGAGGATTTATGATATGGCATGGATGACATTGACCAAAAAGACCTTCTAGGATTGGCTTAAAAAAATCAGGGATAATGGGACCATAGGAGAAAGAGCAAGCTAGACTGTAAACTCCATGTTTTTTGCTTTGTTCATGGGATTTCCCTCCTCTTTAAAACGCTTCCCCTCTCTGCCCTGAAAATTTTAACAATCCTTCAAGGCCTGTCAGAAATCCTGAGGGTCTATACTAAAATCCATGCAGCCCCTCCAGTCTACTTCTCCTTTAAAATTCTATTGCATGAAGTCAGTCCTCTATCAATATTTATGGATCGATTGGTCATAACTGTTAAATTTGTTTTGCAGAGTGCCTGGTAGGTTAGTAATCACAGATAGACCCTCAGCTCGTGACCTACTTCTAAGGTCTCTTCTAGCTCTAATATTCTGTGAACTTTACCATTCTGATTGTGACTAGTGAATTGCTCTTTCCTAGGTCTCTCCCCACAAAAATAAAATAAAAATAAAAATCCAGCTACAGTAATTAGGGCCCAGCTTCTTAAACTGTGGTCTCATATGGGGTCTCGTAACTGAATGTGATTGTTCCAGAATTATGATTTATTATCAATAAATGTTTAATTTATATACCTATTTTAGATATCTATATACCCGGAGTCATGTAAAAAAATTTCTAGCAAAAAAGGGGTCATGAGTGGAAGAAGTTTAAGAAATCCTGGTCTAGGAGTAGATTGGGGATGAGAAAACAAAGGGGATTGCAGCAGGAGAGGGTGGGGCTAGGCAGAAAGCTCTGGGCTTGTTTTCTTCTCTTAATAAGGGCCTGGGAAGGAAGTCAGATTGTGAGAGACAGAGAGAAGAGGAACAAAATATTGAGCTGTGTTCAGGAGGAAACAGCAATCCTCTGCCCCACCCCTAGTCCCCATGACCACATTAAAATACTGAATTAATTCACCCTAGTTTCTCTGGGAGTTAAAGATAAAACAGTAAGAAATAAAATAAAACTCAATCAATAAATTAACTTAAATAAATAACTTCCTTTTCCTCTCCCCCAAATATCTTGTTCTTGACTCTAACTGCACATTCAGGAACTACCAACAAAGGAGGTGAAGGAAAGAAGCAAGATCTTTTCAAAACTATCCCACAAGAGTAGATTTGAGAAAATATAACTCCTGCCTCTCTTTGCAGAGGAGAAAGACTGTGGATCTAGAATTTTGCATGCATTGTCAGATTTGGTAGATGTGTTCATGAGTTTAACTAAATTTCTTTTTTTTCCACTTTCTTTTTTATTCTAAGAAATAGCTTATAATAGCTTCCTCTCTGGGGAGGGGAAGGGAAAAGCCATATGTACTTGGAAATGAGGGCTATGTAAAAATGAAATATATCAATAACAAATGTGATTTTTTTTTTTAAGTTGAAAAAAACATTCTAAAAGAAATGACACATCATCCCGCTCTCCCCTGGTCATTTTCTAATGGGAGAAATGGGTTTTCCCCCTTGGGCAGATTTTCTTAGCTTATGGTTTCTCTCAGTAAATCTCTATTGACATTCTGCTCCCCCAGAGGAATTGGATAGATAAATCTCCCCCTGGTAAGTACCAGGGTCTGATAGGGGCTTTTTAGCAGATGGGTGCCCCAGCAGAGAATGCAATCAGGGCAAGCCTTTTTCAGGATAGAAAGGGGAGGGGGATGGGAAAGTACCTTACTGGAGGGAGAAAGCTGTCCCTTACTGTCAGGGTTAAAACAGGAAAAGGAAACTCAGTAAGGCTTGGAACAAAGCTGGGCAGGCTCAGCCACTTTAACAGGACCTGTTCCAGACTGGCTCTAGGGAGAAAGGGTGCTTGCCAAGAGGATGTCACAGCTAGCTAGACCAAAGGGTCTGTCTGTTCTTAAGATAACACGGGAAAGCCTTAAATTAAAATAGGAACTAACACCCGACTTGTTATTAGCAATTGGCTTAGATCACATAGCTTATAGAGAAATGTTTATTGGAAAGTGTTTTATATCACAACAAAAGGCATCAATACATTAAAAAAAAAAAACCCAAAAAACTAGCTTTTCTGGGAGCCAGGCTAGTATAATTGAAAACAAAAGAGAACATTGATTTGATATCAGAGAATCTTAGTACCAGAGGAACCTTAGACAAGATAGTTTGTGCCTTAGTACTAATTGTAAAATGACCAAGTTAGACTAGACACCTCAACAAAATCTCAGTTTATAATTCTATTTAATATATTTTATTTTTCCAGTTACATGTAAAACAATTTTTTAATATTTAAAAAAACCTTTAATTTCTAGATTCTCTCCCTTCCCACTCCTACCTCCCTTTAAGAAGGCACATGTAAAGTTATGTAAAACATTATCATAAAAGTCATATTGTGAAAGAAAACATAGATCTCCCCCTGCCAAAAAAATAAACCTCTCAAGAAAAAAAAAAGCTTCAATCTATATTCAGACACAATCAGTTCTTTCTCTGGGTATGGATAGCTCAATCTATAAGTCTATGTTCGAAAGACTTAGACATTTAAAATCATGACTGGAACTGGAAAGTGACCTTAGGAGCCAGGAGTAAGCAAACCTGTCTAAGTTCAGAAAATTGAAATCCTCCTGTGAGTTTACACAGAAGTTCCTTGGGAGAAATAATCATCTTACTTTCACAAACGTTATATCCCCAGCATCTAACATAGAATTTGCACACAGTAAACAATAAAATGGCTATTGATTGATATCTCTAGAGTTTAGGGAAGGGAAATCTGAGAAGTACAGTGGTATAAGGGTAGATAGAATATCAGACCTGAAATCAGCAAGATTCACCTTCCTAAGTTTAGATTTGGCCTCAGATACTTACTAAACTGTGTATATGTGATCTTGGGCAAATCATTTAACTGCCTCAGTTTCCTCATCTGTAAAATGACCTGGAAAAGGAATGGCAAACCACTCCAGTGTCTGGCAAGAAAACCCCAAATGGGGTCACAAAGAGTCAAAAATGACTGAATAACAATTTAATATGAGATTTTTTCCCCCTGTTTGATCTGATTTTTCTTGTGTGGCATGATAAATGTGGAAATATATTTAGAAGAATTATACCTGTTTAACCTATATTGGATTACTTGCTGTCTAGGAGAGGAGAGAGGTGGGAAAGGAAAAAAAAATAAATTCAACATATCCAAAAGAACAATAATATAATATGAGATCTAAAGGTCAGGAAGCCAGAGGTGATCGTAGGATTGTAGAGATAAAGCCAGAAGGATGCTTGGGAATCATATAATCTACAGATGAAGAAATGAAGAGCCAGGAGGATGAAGATTCTTGTCATATAGGGCATAAGTGGCAAGGATGGTTTTGAACTGAGATTTCCCACAGCCAGTAAATTTTCCCCTAGACTCACCAGATTCCCTGCTTGGATTTTTTTTAAAATTTCCTTTTATTGGGGAGTAAGATCCCTGAGGCCAGGGGTCCCATCTTTGCTTCTGGAACCCCAGCAAGGTCTTCCATAGCAAGCACAAGGCAGGCTTGTTGGTCAAGCACCATGGCCTCTGACCAGAGAGGGGCCAAAGAAAGAACACCCCACTAGAGGGAGCCTTTGAGGCACCGATCCCCAGCAGCCCTACGCTAGGGACCTGGCCTGTTTTGGCCCAGCCTGGCCTTCCTCACCCATCTGCTTCCCCTCAGGCTCAGCTATGAATGGTATGCTCTCCTTTCATTTCTGAGTCTGTGGATCCCTCTTTTTTTCCCCCCTTTTTGTCCCCTCATCCCTCTCTTTTAAACTCCTGATCTTTTTTCTCTCACTTTCTCTTTTTCCCAATCTTCTCCCTCTTCTTTTTTCATAGAAAAATCACAGAATGGTAGAATTAGAAGAGACTTTTTTTTTTTTTCCAGAGGAGAATAAGGAGGCCCCAAGAGGTGAAGATCCAAGCACTAGGACCTGTTTTTTGACCCTCCAGCCACTGTTTTTTCTCCAGTAAGAGTGCTTGTATTGGAACCAAAAACATTGGAATTCAGCCCCACTTCTGAGTTTTACTTAAATTTTCTTTCTTTTTTTTTTATAAAGCTTTTTATTTACAAAACATGAGTGACCTTTCAACATTGACCTTTGCAAAAAAACCTTTTTTTTCCCCAAGCTTTTCCTTTCCTTCTCCCCACCCCCCACCCCTAGATGACAGGTAATCTAATACATGCTAGATAGGATAAATTATATGAGAAATACAGTACATGTATACATATCTATACAGTTATCTTACTGCACAAGAAACATCAGATCTAGAAAGAGAAGAAGAAAAAAAACAACTTAAGAATGAAAACAAAATGCTTGGAAATATTCACAGAAAGTGTTAAAATGCTGTGTTGTGGTTCACTCTCAGTTCCCATTACTTAAATTTTCTAAGACTCAGTTTCTTCCTCTGTAAAATGAGGGGATCTCTAAAGTCTCTTCCAGGCCTGCATCTACAATCTTTTCATTATCTTTTCTCCTTTCTCCTCCTTCCCCCTCCCCTCTCCTGAATAACCCCCTTCACTTTTCCATCAGGACAAGTCAACTACATTTAGCACAGCTATTTGTAGATGTTCCTGGAGGGTTAATTCTCAAGTAACCCACTCTTCAGCATTTGACCCAGGGAAATATTCTGGCCTGGAGGAAGTGGGGAGAGACAAAGTCAGTCCATCTGCTCTCTGTATGAATAGCCTGTGTTTGTGGTCCCCAGTCAGATGAAGTTACAAGAGGATCAGTCACTGCCCAGCAATTTGGTGCCTCAAGGCTTAAGTGCTTTTGGAAGCAGTTACTTCATTAAAAGCCTTTCCAGGGTTTAGGGGGTGGGGAGATGGAATGGGGCTTTTGGGAGTCTACTCAGTCTTTACAGATTTTAAGTGGCTTTTTGGGCCTGAGGCCTGATCTGCAATCATGCAGGAGGAGAGGTGGTTTCCTAGGGCCTTTCCTGTCCTAAATCACCTACAAATGATGTTTCTCCCTCTTATAAAGACAGATAGGGCCTTTTCTGTGATAAGAGGGCATAAGAAAGGGATGAAGGTTATCTCCTTTTTTGGTTTTTTGTTTTGATTTTTTTTTTTTTTTTTTTAGGCAGCTGACAGATTCAGGAATAATATCACAGGTTTCTTCTACCTGAATGATGATGTAGGAAGCAACTTATCATCTCCGAAGCTAGGGAAGGTCTGAGTCTCCTTCCCTAGAAAGAGACCAACTGGATCCTGAAAACAACCTGCCTAGAAGCTGGGGAATGACTTTCTTATGATTCTTCCTAAATCTAAACCTCTGTGCTTAATAATCTGGGGTGGGTAATAAGGACTCAATGAACTCTTTGTTGTTGTTATTTTTAATTAAAGCTTTTTATTTTCAAAACATAAACATGGATAATTTTTCAATATTAACCCCTGCAAAATCTTGTGTTCCAATTCCCTCATCTTCCCCACCCCTTCTCCTAGATGGCAAGTAATCCAAAATATGTTAAACATGATAAAAATATATATGTTAAACCCAATATATGCATACCCAGTGAACTTTTGTGGTAAAACAGGCTCAATAAATACTTCATTCCATCAATAATCACCATCATAATAATAGCTAGTTATGGTATGTGAAATAGAATACTATTTTGTAGTAAGAAATGATTTCAGAGAAACGTGGGAAGACTTGCATAAATGGATACAGATTGAAGTGAGCAGAATAAAGAAAACAATTTATACAATAACAATATAAAGATAAATATCTCTGAAAGACCTGAGAACTCTGATTAATGCATAATCAATAATAACTTCAGAGGACTGATAGCGAAGCATAAGAAATGAAAAGATTTAGGATTCAGAATGAAATATATTTTTGGACATGATTAATATGAAAATGTTTTGCTTAACTATACATATATGTTACAAGAATTTTATTTCATTTTTTCCAAAGGGAAAGGGAGGTGGGAGAAAGAGAAAATAGATTCTTTTTAATTGACAAAAATACATAATTAAAAAAAAAAGAATGTAAGCACTCTGAGAACAGGAACAGGAACTGGATTTAGCGTTTCTTTGTATCCTAGCACTTAGTACCATAGGAAGTATTTAATAAATGCTTGTTGACTTGAAAAAAATAAATTGAAAGAACTGAATTCCTCAGGTTGACCTCGGTCTCTTTGAGACAGATTATACTAAAGCAGCATGAGAAAGAGAACAGAACCTATAAAACAAGATTAAAAAAGAAAAGACCAGGGGAGGAGCCTGAGTAGTGAAAAGGGTGTGTCATGAAAGGAGAAAGAGCTTGATGAAGCCCTCTATAGCAAACTCTCTCACCTGATTTAACCCTAACTAGAGGGACCTGGAAGCTGGGAAAAACTGGCTGGCCCCATTAGCCAGTAATACAAGCCTTTCCTTTTAAAAGATGAGAGACCAGGAAAAAAAGCCACCATCCAGACCACTTTCTGTGGGGGTTATTTGGGGAGTGAATTGGGGACTCTCTTAGTTTACATACCCTCCTCTAAGTCTCTGAAGAAGTCCAGGAAAAGCAAATCTTCATAAAAAGAAAGGCCTGGAAACTTCAAATCCCATGTAAAAAAATTTTTTTTTCTTAGAATGAACCTGTGTCCTCTTCCAACATCATATCTGAATAATGATTTGTCATATCAATTGAAATTTGAGTCATTTATTGTTCATTTCCCAAGCACTGTTCCCCCCTCTTCCTCCTCACCCTTCCCATGTCTATCCTTGCTATACTGTGGCCATACCTGATCATTCCAGACCAAGTGCCCAAGACTCCAAATTTGTCTCATCCAGACCTAATTAGTATAAACATCATAGTACAATGGCTGTCACATAGTAGGCACTTTGTAAATGCTTGTTGATTTGTTGGTTGGTATGGTAGAAACAGCACAAAAATTAAGAGTCAAAATTTTAAGTCTGAGTCCCAATTTTATGATGACTCCACTATTCAAAAGCTGTGGACTTTAGGGGCTACCACTTAACACCTCTAGAATTTGGATTTCTTTTTCCAGTACATGAAAGAATTAGACCTAAATAATCTTGAAGGTCACTCCTAGTTCTAATATTCTAGAATATTTGAATAACATTCTAATGAAAATCAAGAATTTCACCACGTTATCTCTTTAGGCTCCCCTAAAATTCTATACTCTATTTATGTCTTCCGTCTCCACCCCTCTGGGTGCTATAATCATGAGTCCCTAAGGGGCAAATTGTAGTGAGGAGCAGGATCAAATTATAGATAGTCGAGATAGTCCAACAGGATGAAGATGTCAGTAGGGAAGTCCCAAATAGAGCCAAATAGTTAGAGGAACCCAACTGGGCATGTTTCAATAAAGGATTGGGGAAAGGTAAACTAAGGGGCAAACTTCCTAGACTGAGACGATTCCCTTGCATCCCCCTCATTTCCACTCATTAGCACGCGTGCTCCTTTGGATTAAAGCAGTGCTTCAGGAAAACCTTCCTCCAAGCCAATTCCTGACTAAGCTCTTTTCCTTAGGGCTGCCAGCTCCTTTTCTCCCCCTACCCCCCTCCTACCCTTCCATTCCCCTGGAGAAGAATCTCAGACATCCTTCCCTTTCTTGGTCCCCTCCAAACTGTCCCAATTCGGGAGCCTAGAGCTAAGCACAAAATTGAAATTAATAGACAAATTGAGGTGAGGGCTGGGAGGAAAAGAAGCCTTTTGCGAAACTGCAGAGCATTTCGAAAGAATTGGGCCCACATTTCTGAGGCTGCCCCTTCTCTTCCCCATCCCCTTTCCCCCTCTCCCCCCCTCCCCCCTCCGAAAACGGGAAGTTCTGCGAGGAAATTGCTGCTGACCGAGCTGAGCTGCTAGGGCTGGTGGACGGGGGATGACTAAGTTTGGCAGTGCTACCTGCCGGCTGTTTTTCCTTTTATGGAGGATTTTTGAGAGCTGGGCTGGGGAGGCGCGGGGCAGAAGCGAAAGGGATCCACCCTGACTTTATATGACAGGAACTGAAGTCCGAGGGTGTCTGTTCAAGGACAAGGCCGAAAGAGAAAAAGGGAGGGGAAGGGGCAAGAGGACAGGGATGGGAGGAGGGGCCAAGGGGAGTGGCGTCCCGAGGGAGTGGTGGCGAGAGAATGAATGAACTTTTAGTAGAAAGTCCTGGTGTGAGAGGGGGCGCGTGCTGTGTGCTAGGGTTCACGCGTGGGGGTGGGGTAGGGGGAAAACGTGTGCAAACAAGGCTCCTGTGAGGAGATAGCAGTGTGTATCATCCTGTATCATCCAGGGCTACTGGCCTCGTGGGAGTGGGAACAGTTTGACAAAGGCTGCCTTGGTTTCTGCACCCAGGACCCGGCGCCCCCACATTCCTGAGCCCTGTTGAGTTTCCATTTGTGTATCTTTCTGAATGCTTCTGTGGATAGGGCTGGTTTCACATGACCTCGATTTGTAATTTTCCCTTTGCCTTTTGGGGAGGTTCCACTGGGACCAATGGCCCTGGCTTCCATGCACCACTGTTGGCTGATCATATGTGGGGCGGGGGCAGCTCTCTTTGCCCATGCCCCAGTTCTGACTGAGAAACTCTTACCTGAGTTCACCCCACCCTCATTCTCCCTTCCCTCCGGTAACAGATGTGGGGGAAGGTTGAAACCAGTTGCATCGGGATAGCGGGATAGTCTTAAACTGACTCTGTATGGTCTCCGCCACTCAATTTTATCACCCACCTTGGTCCCTAGCTACTGGTAAATTAATATATACCATCTTTTTCTTCAGAGGAGTCTGTCTTTGACCTCTGACTCAATGAAACAACAACCATTAAGTCAATTCACCACCTGAAGTCATCATAAGATAGAGAGATAATCTAAGCCAAATTCTCATTTTACATATGGGAAAACTGAGGTACCAGAGATGTCAAAGGACTTTCTCATTAGGATCAAGATAGTGTCGAAGGCTTGGTGACAGCTAGATGGTATAGTAGAGCATGAGACCTGGAATTAGGAAGATCTGAGTTCAAATTTGACCTTAGATATTTACTAGCTATGTAATCCTAATGATTCCTATTTGCCTCAGTTCCTCATCTGTAAAATAGAGACACTCTGGACAAGGAAATAGCAAGCAGCTTCTGTATCCATGGGATAAGTTGGATACAACTGAATGACAACAACAAGAGTGTCAGAGGCAAGATTTAAATTCAGGTCCTCTGACTCCAAATCCAACATGTTTTTCATTAAACCACTAATCTAACTGCTTTCTGAGCCAGAGAGCAATCTGTGTGAACTACCTGATTCCTTTTGTTCGAACTATTTTGAAATGGTAGACATTGGTACTCTAGACCTTGAGTTTATAATCCATCCCCTGAGTATAATATGGACACATCATGACAAACCTTTTCTACAATGATTTTCCTGTTCAAAATAGGCCATAGTGATAGGGTATGTGTGTGTTATGTGTGTGTGTATGTAAGTTCTGCAACCAACAATTCTGTCCAATTTGAACAAGTCACTTAAGTGATCCAAGCCTTCGTTTTTTTTCTAACTCCAGGACTATTAGAAAAGTAAATAAAACAATAAATGACAAAATACTTCCAGATCTTGATAGAAATACCATGATGTTAATCTAGGATATCATTACCTCTTTTAATAATAAGGAGTCAGTTCTCCTGGTCAAGGTCAAAGCATGGATTCATCTGCTCAAGGAGATCTGGGCAGTGGCCTCAGCTCTGATCAAAACCACTTTTCTTATGTACTTACTTTCCATTGCCAACCATCCACAACTACCCTCTTATTGTCAATCAATATTATATGTAAGCCCCACATCAGAGATCTTCAATAAGAGGCAGGTCTTTAACTATCTCTAAGGCCTTCCATTGACATCCTGGAAAAACTGATTGCAGGGGAGAAGTGCCTTTGGTGAACACAATCATATTTCCCAAGACCCCATTGCTGCCCCAGTTCATTTTTATTCTTCCTGGAAGGGAAACAGTTTGCTAATTAGTGACAGGGTTCAATTAGTTCTTCCCCCTTCTTCTATTACCATGTTTCCTCTCCCCTCCCTTCTGTCATACCAACTTTATGCTGGAGAACAAAGGGTAAAGGGTAGTCTTGAAGACAGATAAGAATGAACCAGGGACAGGGTGTTGATTAAGTGACTTGTGAGGCAGGAAGGGATGGTTAAGTCCCTGCCAAACTCTATCCTTGACACACCCAGGGAGGAGACCTCAGGTAGGTCACTCCCAGACAGTTCTTTAATGGGCATCAGGCTACCTACCTCACAAAGTAAGAGGATGAATAAGCAGTTGTCTGGGTCATTCCAAGGATACTGCTTTCTTTATTCACTGGGGGATGGTGCACCTCTCTTTTCTGTGTAGTAAAGAGAGGCCATCCACTTGTTTTCACTGTGAGGTGGGAATTTCCCTTTCTCCTTCTTCGTGTGTGTGTGTGTGTGTGTGCACATGTGCATGAGTGGCAAAGATTGGTAATTTTAGAATTCAGAAGAAATGGTAGAAATAGAGACCTTTATAGACACACCACTTTTTCTATCTATACAGTAGCACACAGGTATCAGTAAATGTCACTGTGATTGAATATTGGGATTTATTTTACCTGTCTATGTCTGTTAGTAACTATGTCTCCATCTATCTACCTATATTTGTGTCAGTCTGGGCCCCTTGTATTAGAGTTTGGGTGTTTATTATTGAATCTGTGTAACTGAGGGGGGTGGGATATCTGTAAATGAAATGGGGTGGGAACCAGTGAGAAGGTGGAGGAGGAATCAGAGTTACTATGGGCATTTTATAGAAAGGATGGAAAGTCCCTGAGAGATAAGATTTGAGGAGAAAAGAGAAATGAAAGGATTGTCAAGGACTAGGCATTTTCACTAAGAATTGCGGGAACAGAAGAAAAAAAAATGAAACTTACAATATGAATAGAGATATCCCACCCAGCCTAAGTTAGAATCTGTTGAGAAATGGTAGGTCTGTATGTGTCTGTGTGTGAAAGTGGAGGTCAGGGTTCCTTTCATTCTTACTTCTCTAAATGGTTGTGTCTTCCCCTCCCCCTCTTCTGTTTCATTCTCTCTTCTCCCCCATTCCTTTCCTCCCCTGTTCCCTTTCCCCTTTTTCTTTTCCCTTTTCCCCCTTCTTCCTCCCCAGTAGGGCCAGCAGATTGGAACAGCACTGCTCCCATCAGGCTCTGCATTCCTTACATTCTCCTTCCTCTCCCTCTCCTCCTCCTCCTCCCCCTCTCCCCCTCCCATCGGAGCTGGCTCTCTAGAACCTCACCATTTATGGAGAGGAAGTCAGGTCAGATGGGCAGAGGAGTCAGAGGCAGGAAGGCAGCCTGGGGTGGGAGGGAGGGCAGGTGTCAGAGGAGGAAAATCATTGGTCCTTCAGCCTTTTCCTAGTCCTCCCAGCTGGGTTTGGGGGAGGACTGCGGGCACAAAGTACCCAAGTGGACTGCCTGACCGTCTGAGGCAGGGACACCGTCCAGCAATCAATCAGATATCATCGGCAAGCTCCTCCCTGCACTGGCCCCATGTGAAATCTGCTGCCACCCATGTGAAGCTGACTCTGTTCCTGAGAAGGCCAGATAAGGATTTCAACAACAGCATCACAGGACTGCAATGTGGCCAGGAGGGAGTAGGTTCCCTTTCCCAGAACTTAAGGACTGCAGGGAGAAGCAATAGGTTAAGTGGGAAAGGTTTCATGGTTTATTTGTTTTTGATCATTAATTAAGAGTCTACTGTGTGCTCGGCACTATACTAAGCACTTTCAACAAATATTATCTTATTTGATCTTCACAACAACTCTGAGATGGCAGTGCTATCATTATCCCCATTTTACAGCTTAGGACATTGAGGCAGACAAAAGTTACATGACTTGACCATAGTTACACAGCTAGGAAGTGTGTAAAGCAACATTTGAACTCAAGTCTTCTTGACTCCAGATCCAGTAAAATATCCATTTTTCCATCTACCTGGTTGCACTGAAAATAAACAAACAACAACAAAAAACAAAACACCAAAATCAGAGATGATATTTCCTTCTCTTCCATCTGGAAAATGGCATTTCCCATATCCTGTCTCCCTCATGCCCTTTCCTATCATCTAAACTACAGTTTTGAGCTTGATTCTGCCATTGATTGATCCCCAAATAATTGTTCTCTGAGACTCAATTTTCCCATTTCTAAAATGAGAAGACTGAAGAATGAATGATCTCAAAAGTCCTTTCTATGTTGGAGGGGTTGTGGGAGGGCTGGGACACTGATGCATTGTTGGT